>JASDQU010373548.1:31331-46717 GCA_032191745.1 Picea mariana
TTTTTTAGAGTTTTTGCCTTCTTTTGCTCAGTCTTTTGCAGCCTGTTTTGCAGAGATCTTTGCCCAAAGTCTATGGTTGGTTTCTTAAGTTGTTTGGATTGGTTTTTTATGGGTTTTTATGCTTATCACTCACTATTTTCTTGATTTGATCTTGAAACCTTTTCCAGAAATGTGAAATTGTCTTTTCTAGCTGCTTTTTTGACAGGACAGTTTTGAGTGATTTCTCTTTCTCCCTATCATTTCTTGGATTCTTCTCTGAATTTTATTATATTCCTTGAATTCTTGATTGTTTGTAGTATCCTTGATGGTTTTATTGATTTTTAGAACAATTTTCTACTTGTTTTATTTCATACCTCACTGCCTTGAGTGCATGCTTTGTTTGTAGCCATTTTTCTTTGTGTCTTTTGCATCTGCATAGGACTCTTTCTTCTTATTGAAAGTAGTGGAACATTGAAGGTTTTGTATTTAATTTATGTATACTTCATAATCAAACAAAGAAGATAAATTCATTTTTTCTTTTGGGTAGTGAAACTAACTTGCATTTGTAGTAGCGAAATTGCATGGTTTTTGTCTTTTTGGGGACATTGTGCATCTGTAATGATGAATGTTTTCTCCTTCTCGTAGCATAGATTTCATATTCATATATTTGCATAACTTTTGAGTTGGTCAAAAAGCCATATTGTCCATGACACTTACCTTTTGAGTAACAACAGTCTTAAAAATCAAGCGCTAAACTAAAAATTGATTAGACATTTTTACATTTTCTGGTAGCAAACCTACATTAGATTGGTTGTAAGGCTTTGGAATAGGTGTGAAAGATAAATTTCCAAAGCTAAAAACAAACATAGGATCTTGTGTTAGGGAGCGGTGAAATCCAATTGCTACATTTTGTCCTGGGAAGCCCTTCTCACACAAGGGTCAAATCTGAGGTCGCATTGAGACTAGCAGACTTACTCACCTTGATTTGTTGGTCTTGGTGTAGCTATTGCATGTATTATGGGGGTCGCTTGAGGGTATACCCACAATGATGAGTGGAAGCCTTTCAAGTTGATTTTGGGCTAGATACCCTTCCCTTGTGTGTGGACCGGACTGTCGACTGTTTCCCCAGGCATCACTGTTGTAGTTGGTAACCTTAGTGGCCTATATCTTTAGGGTCTTTAGACAAGGTGACTATGGAAAAGTCTTCATGGTACCTGGAATCGACGTTGGCCAGACTCACTCGGGCTCCTTGGAGGGTATACCCACGATTATGTGTGGGAGCTTGCACCAAGGTGTAAGTCTATTAAGAAGGTCGTCAACATAACTTTTCCACCCGCTCTATATCAGCCCCTTCTTACTTTGTTCCCGCGACGTTGGATTTCATCACCAACTAGTGTGCTCATTGTGAGAAGGTTTTGTTTGCTTGCTTGCCTACTAGATTTTTAGCGTGTGTTGTTTGTTCTCCCTAGCAGAATCTAGGTTGGATCTTTATTTTTATGGCGTTAGTTCCTGGAATGACCAATGAAGGAACCCCTTTTCTAGGGGAACCTTTTGTTTTTCCTTCTTACGGAAACGTTGGCCCCCCATACATCGCTAATTTGAGCCTTCTAGGTCTCACCATTAGGTTACCAGTATGGTTTTTTTCCACTCTGGTAATATTGAATGCAGCAAGTTATTCAGATGTAAGCACACCACACACACATCAACCTCATGTCGACCTTTATCCTTCTTCACCCATTAAGTCTCCTTCCCTTTATCCTTCTTCACCTAGATAAATCTCTAATGCAAGTAGCCAGGTTGATAAGAAGAAGAAGAAACGAAAAGAGAATAAGAAGAACCAGAAAGGGACCAAGCCTCCAACTACATCAGATGTTGGATCCAAGCAACCAGCTACTTTTAATAGTACTGGGAGTGTTGATGAGTTCGATAAGATTAAAACGAAGAATATGAAACCTAAATTCCCTTGCAGTCTTTGTAAGGTTGACCACTTTCCGAGGGATTCCCTAGTATTCCCAAGGTCTTATAAATGTGGTCCTCCATGTCATCATCCCCTGCTCGACATATTGGTGACACCTCGTCAACTAGTGACATTAAGGTTAGTAATAAGAAGACAACTGTCAAATTTCCTTGTATGTTACGCGAAGGTGATGATTATTTTGACCTTCGTCCTCATATGGATGAGGCTTCTTCTCTTTTGGCAAAGCTTCAACTCCCAATTGGAAACATGGTCAATCCCACTCCTCCTCTGACAAGTGCCAAAGTGGTTGCTCTGGTCCCTTCATCGATTAGTCTGGTTGATCATGTCGTCAATCTGGTCATGGCCTCAGTTGAACTAGTTGACAAAGTGGTTGATCCAATCCCATCTTCGGTCGATCCTACTCTCTCGTTAGAGAGTGCAACCCAAGCGGTAGATCTGTTTCCACCTGTCGGCCCCATTCTCCCTTTGGAGAATGAAACCCCAGTGGTCAATTTGATGTTGTTATCAATCGATCCTACTCTCCCGCTAGAGAGTAAACCCGATTATTCCCACATTTTTCTTGTTGATAAAGGATCTACCATGTTGAGGGACATTCCTCCTTATCTTGTGAAAACCTCTCCAAGTAATGAGGCCATCCTTTTTGATTGGGGTGTGCTAATTGGACCTCATCTTCCCTCTCACATTTATTTCAATATTACAGTACAGGTCTGTGGTCGGGTCGTTCCTCAAACACTGATAGACGAAGGTTCATCTCTTAGTATTTTGTCCTCTATTGCTTGGAAAGCTTTTGGTTATCCTCAACTTGTTTCGGTTACCCAGACTTTGTTTTGTTTTAACAGAAGAACCAGTCAACTTTTAGGGATACTTACTCAATTTCACGTAACTTTGGGAGGGAAAATTGTCTTTATTGATGTTATGGTAGTCCAGAACCCCTTGGATTTCGATTTACTCCTTGGGCGAGATTATGTCTATGCCATGAAATCTATTGTGTCCACTATCTTTCGTGTGATATCTTTCCCTCACGATGGAATAATGGTGACTATTGATCAAATTTCGTTCATTGGTCCTGACTTGATTACCAACTCAATGACCTCCCTAAACAGTTCTTATATGCAGTTGGTATCACCCCTGACACAAGTCAATTATGTGGCGTTGTCTCCCATGACTTCAACTTTCGATGACTTAGATCTGTTAGTTGACATGGTGATCTCTTCGGTAGGGATATTGGAGCCTGATCTCCTTAGCCCTAACAAGACCCTTGACATGTGTTCCTTCCAGATCATTCTTCTGCCATCCAGTGAATATATGTTGGAAGCCATGACCGAGTTTTGTCCCTTGACATGGTGTCCTTCTAGAGAATTATCCTCTTGGAATCCATGATCAAGAAGAGTCCACAAGCATAGTTTCTCTTCTCTGTCGAAAGCTCATTTAAAAATGAAATAGAAGCTATGAGCATATTTTTCTTCTCTGTGGCAAGCTCGTTAAAAAATGAAACAGAGGCATTGAGCATAGTTTTTCCTCTCTGTAACAAGATCATTAAACAATGAAATAGAACTCTGAGAATTGAACCTGGATCCTTGAGCATAGTTATTTTCCTGTCCCAATCTCGTTAAAAAATGAAACAGTCACCTCTCTCGTCAATTCAAGTCTCTCACTAGATCTCGTATATGTCAAGTCGAGTCTTTCGTTAGGTATTGTATTTTAACCTTCATTTCATCCACCTGAATCCTTTTTCTCCATCTAGTACAGAAATTGGTGACAACATCAAAGTTGATGAATGAATTGAAGCTTGGAGGGGCATGTCTCTAGCCTTTGATGATCATTTTGGAGTTAATCCACTAGCTTTCAAGTTGGGGGAAGAGTAACAATCATAGTTTAATTTTGTTTCAAGCTTGTTTCAAAATGAAACCAATAATGAGCTTAGTCTTTGTTCTTTCTCATGCTCGAAAATACCTGAGAATGTAACTGAGTATAATTTTATCACTTTTAGGACTCCTAAAGGATATAAGAAAAAGGAACCCCCTAGAGTCACCTTTAATCTCTTTTCAGACTCTCTAAACATGAAAAGATTATCGAGTGATCTTGCTTCCTTTCACACTCGTTAAAAGGTTTGAAAGGACATCTTGCGAGTGGTAGTTTATCTCTTTTTCGACCTCATGGGAATAAAATTACGAAAAAGGAAAACCCTAGAGTCGTCTTTAAGTTCTTTTCGGACTCTCTAAACATAAAAAATCATCGAGTTTACCTTCTCTGGAATCGTTAAAAAAAATCATACATTGAAGGGCCCATATGGGATTGAACCCTTACTTCTTCTAGTTCATTAAACAAAGGAAGAGGGACTTACCGAAGGTGAGTTATATCGAGCATGATTTATCCTCCTCGAGCTCATTAAATCAAAAAGAGGTACTCGTCTATCTAGATGGGGGGGGAAATTGAAGGAAGCAAGCCAAGTAGTTTTTGGGAACATTACAGGTCACTCTTACGATCACCCTTGAACATGGCACTTTGTCTTTCCATACATTTTAATCCGTTGAACCTCTGCACTAAACCAATCCTCTGAGTTTCTTTACTTCTTTGGGTAACCCGACGAAAGTCACAGTATCCACTGCATCATCATGTTTTGGTCCATGTCATGTTTCTACTATTGTGCCTCAGTGTTAAAGGGAAGTATTTGCCTCGAGAGTCAGCCATCACAAATATCTTGTGTCAATACTCGTGTCAGTCCATGTTCATTTGATCTACCAATTTAAATCTCTATGTCAGTTTCATGTCGTTTATGGGGATACATCAAGGCCCTCCTTCGACAAGTCTATTCATGTCGACTTCAACACATTATCCGAGAACTAGACTTAGAAACTAGTTAGTACCTTGGGACCTGCATGCCTCAATGGCAGGCCTCCTCACTTCCTATAGTGGGTTTACATCATTGACCCCTAATCGGATGATTCTACGAATGTTCGACTTCATCTCATCTATTCACATTCATTGGAATGTACTAGGGTACCTTGGGAATCATTGACATCAATGGTGATTTCTCTCACACTTGTTAATGGTTTACCTCATTGACCGGTAATCAAGTGGTTTCTACCATGTTCGACATCAGGACATCTATCCACATGGTTAGACTCGTACTACATTGGGATCGGTAAGAATACCATGGGTTGAGTAATCACTCTGATACATACTTTACCTGGGTTGTGACGGAGTTTCTCTTGAATATTGACACACATATTGTCACATAGATCCACTTTGTATTGGTTTGTGGCTATGTCTTTTCATCTCATATATCCACTCTATATTTTTCACGGCTACGATCAGTTCATGTCATGGAGGTATAGATCCACATTGTATCTTTGGTGGCTATACCTTTTTGTTAATATAGTTATGGATCCACGGTGTATTTTATGGCGGCCATACCTTGCAAGTCTTTATAACCCAAGCATAGGTATGCCTGCCTTGGGTTTGAAACATGTCATAATATTTGTTTGATGGTTGTGTTCAGCTTCTACCAAGTTCTACGCATCCATACCCTTGCTCAAAAAAGTCTACAAAGTACTTCAGTCATCAGTTTCCATCTTCTAACTTCTCACTTTGGGGGGAAACTTGTTACACATCAAAATCACTCACTTCGATGATGGCCTAGTGTCGTCATTACCAATGTCACAAGTGTCGCATTTTGGTCGCAAGTGTCACAAACATCATACTGCCATCTCACCTATGTCATGTCTCTAACGACATCACAGGGACACTTAAGACACCTTCAAAGACTGGTTTAAGGAAGAGAAATCATTTGATGAAGAGTACAAAGAATTTGCCATGAAGAAGACCACTTAAAAATGATTTTTAAAGGGCAAAAATCCCCTACCCACTGTCAGGAAGTGCCAATACTTCCTATCCCTCTTTGGGAGAGCATTGCAACACTCAGGACACCATTATGGGGGAGTGTTGGTCTTTTTTGAAGGAATTTTGGGCAGTGCTCCCCTGCCCACTGTCAGGGAGTGATAGTGCTTTATACCCTCCTTTGGGGGAATGTTGAAATGCTCTGTGCAACCTTTTGGGGGAGTGTTGGCTTGTTTGAGAAAATTTTGGGTTGTTGAGGAAAATCAAGGAAAAATCCCCTTCATCTTGGAAATCAATTGGATTTGAATCTGAGGTCAAGGCTAGATATTAGGGAAGATCCACAACTGATGGAGAAGGATATGCAACCTGTCCCAAGAATATATAAGGTGGTTGGGTCTCTCCAAGATTATATAAGGAGGCCTTCTCATGGTGAAATACATGGATTTTAGAGGCATCAAACTTATGATCTCATAAGGGATATATCAGTGAAGCATAGTTATTTTGGTGGTGGATTATTTGAGCAAGGGTCTAGAGAAAGAGAGCTTGGTGAATCTATTGCATCTACATCTATGATTGTAAGCACTTTTCTTTGTTTTCATTAATATACATATGTTCTTGGCCTGTTTCTTTCAAGGTTGTGTTTATTCTACATGAACTTGTCTCTATTAGATAGATCTAGTTTCAAGATAATCTTAGTAGAAAAGGAAGCTTGTTCTATCTTTGTTTTGTTTACAGGACTTATCGAGGAGATTTGGGATCAAAGCTCAACTCGGACTATGCGAGGATGAACATCATTAAAAAGGTACTCATTTCTTCCTCTTCTCTATACATTAGTTTAGCTAGATTTAAAAGGATGTCAGTGACCAAAGTTAGCACCCTTTCTGTCTTGTTTATAGAGGTCTAGTATCCAAGAGGGAATCCACTTGTCCACGGGGGGATTTCTCTATATAACCATGAGAGAAGGAAACATCAATACGTGATATGACTATGACATTGGTCCTATAAGGGACTGAAAATCTCAAACTAAAGGACACGGATGATGAAATTAAACTATCAAGTGAATGCATGAGGTAAAAAGGTGCAAGAGATGCACCTACATATACACAAATGTGTATACATGATCATAAGGATGATTGGAATATCCTTTGAAAAAGGATATAGAATCTTGATATGTCCATGTGTGTATGACATGGAAAAGGCGCAAGTAATAAGCTAGCATGATGAATACTTCGTTGTGTTTAATTATGTTGGGTGCATGGGTTTAATGCATTGTGAAGATTCTTAATATGAAGCCTGATATCAATACCAGTTAGGTATGAATGATATTAAACATGCAAGTGATGCACATGTATGATGTAAGAGTATACTTATAGCTGCAATATAGTTTCCCTGATGAGTGAAATATAAACCAAGAATTTCTCTTGTCCAGATTAAATTAATACTATGGATGCATGGTTGGCTCCATTATGAAGAGTCGTGAAAGTTTTGTTCCAAATAATAGATTGAGGGGAATGTATTCCCTTTCCTCGGGGAATACTAATATAATTAGATAAAAGGGTAAATGAGCAAAGATACTATGTTGTCATGATAAGAGACAAATGATTATGCCTTTGAGGATTACATTTTGAAAGCATCATGTAATGAATAGAAGACTAAAGAATGAATAAGGGGTAGGGTTGATTGAATAGGCTTGGTTGAATCCATGTTAAGAAAAGGTATTAAGGCCTTTAGAGATAACTCAGATGTGTGGAAAGTCCCAGGCGGTGTAGAAAGAATTGGAGGAAGGGGAGAGCCCCTAACTCTTTTCTTGTTAGGTGTTATTTTCCCTCTGGAATGAGAAAGATGATTTACTAATAAAAGTTAATGTTTTGGCACCATAGTGATGAGGATTATATTACTACAGAAAAAACTGAGAACTGTTTGTATTGCATTCATGGAAACNAGGTTGTGGTCGAAATATTGTTGACGGGACTATGAAAATATCGTTAAAGCACTGTTGATGAGGTAAATATCATAAAGAGGGTGCTAGCAGCCAAGAACAGTTGTAAGCCATGGATACCCAAGCAGGGTATGATTCGGGAAGGAGAACCCAAATGTTGGAGCTATGAACCTCTAGCAGTGAAGACTGATTGTATGATGCAGAATCATCTGAACCAAATGACCTCTATTGACTCAAAGGGTCAAAAACATTTACTAAGAGATCGTAGAAATCCATTTGATCAACTACAGATCAATATCATGAGGATCACGAAAGAAATCCCTGATCGAATCAGGTTAATCAAGACCCTAACATAAGAAATGAACACGAGCCGTTCATCGGAAGGAAACGAGTCTCAGTTGTCAGAAATTTTTCAATATCCACTAGAGTTATTGGATTAAATGTCAATCATTCGATAAGATCGATGGCCTGTATTCATTGTGGGGATCGAAAGGAGAATTAAACCGTGAGTTGGTTGAGGCTCTACAATCCCTTACAATCGTTAGATCTGGGGAAAGATGTATCTGCACCCTCGATTTGCAGAAAAGGGGTGTAGCTAGGATCATAACACTTGGACACGGGAATTGAAAAGGATAGCACCGAAACAAATAGAGCTGAGCTCACAACTCTCGAACACGTGGAGAGAAAATGGAGTCCATTCGGGCCAATCAAGGAAGGCAGAGTTTAGCAATCTACGTTATACTGTGGTTGCAGGGATTGGTTCTATGGGAATGAAGGTGCTCCTAGTTATCACATTGCATGGAATTGCTTCAAGGAAATGCATGTTTGCATAAAGGGCAGACAATGGATTTCCCATTGAGGAAGGAGGACCTTCCAACATTTCTAACTACATTGTATAGGTGTTAGAGAAAACCAAATTTGGGTGGCCATGAGTGTTGGCAACCTGGTTATTAATGAAGGAGGAATGCTTAAAGGCATTCATGTGAAAATTTTGAGTTTCATGTGTGTTGTTTTGGGATCATGATTGGCCTATAGTAGGCAATATGGTCCCGTTGTAAGAATGAAAGAAAATGAATAAGCCATATGAGGAAAAGGTTGGTTAAATTCCAACACACCATGGCCAAGAACCGATCATAAGGTGTGGCGAACTTAAAAACAATGCAATAGTGCATTGGGTATGAATGTGGCCATGAATATTGGCACGGTTGTTAAAATCCTTTGAAATGTTGAATTATGTTTTGAAAGGTTTGGTATGCTGAAATGAGGCATAGCCAAGGAATGGGATTCCCTTTTCATGTTTATATAGATGTGATGAATTGTTAGTATGCATCATTTTGAATATAGATATATATATACATGGATGCATGAGAGACTAACAATTTGTTTGGTTGTGTAAAGAATGAATTGCAGGGAGGAAATGGGTATTGGATATGGCAGTATTGTAAGCCCACAAGGAAGACCAATTGCCTACTGAGCCAAACTACAAGGAATTGTTTTTCCTTTTTGAGAAAGTGAATTTGATTGATAGTATGCACAATTATGAAAATGGTTGTGATGACGTTATAAAGGTGAAATAAAAATAAATGAGCATGAGAAACTAACAATTTGTTTGGTTGATTGAAGTTGAAAGTGCAGGAAGCAAAGGAGTCTTGAATATGGCAGTGTTGTAAGCCATAAGGAAGATTAATTGCTTGTTGAGATAAACCGCTATGGGAAGGAAAGTCCCATAATTATGAATCTGTTTCCTGTGCAAAACAAATATGAAAACAAAATGTGGAATTTGGAAATCTATGGGTGACATATTTACAAGAAAATTTTGAATTTAAAATTTATGAGGTCTCATGAATTTTTGTATACATGTGATACATGTAAAAGGAAAAGATCTACGAAGAGTGCAAACACGAGAGATTGAGCTCTCGGGTTCAAGGAAGAACTGTGAAAAAGATTATGTTCTAATCGTAGGAAATAGAGACTGACTCGGGAGAAGAAGACTAACCTTCGTCCCTATCTATGATTGAGTCGGGAGAAGGAGAGTAACCTTCATCCCTAACTATTTATGTTCTAGGGGAAGGAGAGTAACCTTCATCCCTAACTTTCATTGAGCCGAAAGGCTATCAAGCTGTAAAAGCATGAAAAATGGCTATTGTTGAGCCATGAGAACCCCGTGGTAAGCCATGATTGCCTAGAATATGTTGTGTTTAGGTAACACAAGCCGAAGGTATGCCTCGGCAAAGAAAGTCTGAAGGATGCATCAACTATAAGACTCAATAAAGTCTCTGGAAATCTTCCTGTGCGAGAAACCTTGGCAAGGCAAGATGGATCACCTGAGGGACTGTATAGCAGAGAAGGGGATGCCTGAGATTGGGCCTGGAGGGTCAGTGACCGCAAGGAAGAGGAGACCGTAATAGTTCTTGTAAACTATTGATTGGGATCATGCACACAATGGGTAGTTCTTCCTGTGCGAGAAAACCTTGGCAAGGCAAGATGGATCACCCAAGGGACTGTATAGCAGAGAAAGGGATGCATGAGGTTGGGCCTAGAGGGTGAGTGACCGCAAGGAAGGTGAAACCTTAATATCTCTTATAATTTATTTATTGGGATCATGCACCCAATGGGTATGTCAAGGAAAAACAATGAGCCTGGATAACAAAACAACCATGTGGATAAAAATCCACGAACTGCGCAGATAATTGTTGTGCTAAGATTATGAAATTTTCCTAGAAATTTTTATGCAATGTTTTCTCATAAGACTATTATTAACGTGCTTTTTGTCCAAGAATTATTAAAATTATGTGACCAAGATTAAGGGTATGAAAAAGGACCTAACCGAGAAACAAGAATCAAGATTTTTGAAACAGCTGAATGAGAAAGGCATGACAGACATTTTTTGAGAAAGAAAACCGAGGACGGTGTTCCTTTAAGGAGGAGGGAATTGTAACACCCTTGTTTCCCCCAGCTTGTAATTAATCATAAAATAGGATTACCATGCTAAGGCATGTAGACAATGTAAATGTATTATTGTTAAACTGCCCATAAATGAATGTTGGGGGTGAAGCCTTGAAGTACGAGCCATGATATCTCTAGAGGAAAGAAATCGGTTAACGATGAGAGGACCAGTGGTTGAATTATCAAACACCCTCATGAATGAAAGCATGGTCTAGCTGTAGGATGTTAGCCTGAAGTACCACAAAGACCTACAGACCCAAGCTTCCTTCTGACAGAAGGAACAGGACAGGTCAGAAACCTTCCAAAGGAAGGAAGGTAAGACACATACAGACACGAAAAGAGAGGATATAGGAGAGTTGAAAAGAGCACAATCCCATAAGGGAGATGTGCGAACCCAAAGGGAGTGCAGAGAACACAACCTGAAGGATCGGACATGAGCTTGATGCTAAGGAAGCATCTAATAAACCTCGCAGGGTCGTTGTGACAGAGGGAATTTCTCTAAGAGATGGCATAAATTCCCTAGTGATATCATGGCTTGGCACGGGGGTGGCCAGAGTAATAATAATGAATGCCTTTGATCCTATGGTTGGGTGGAAAGGCACACACTCACAGTCAGTTACTTGGATGCAACCTGTAATAGATAAGTATTCTCATACCCTGTGAAGTTGATTTGTAACTATGTAATAAAAATTCAATATATTATGAATGAACCAGGGATGTTCATGTTTTCTTAATGATTATACTGTATCTCTTTATTCTTGTTTAAATTGTGTATTTAAGCAAGTATGGAATTGTCTGATTTGTACACCTAAATACCCATGCCCTGTGGTGGCTTAATTCAAAATAATTGGATTGTGAGTTCATCGACCTTGGTCACAGTTCTCTCGAGTGCACGTAGACACTCCTAGTTTCCCTAAGTCCCCAGGAAGACAAAGTCTCTTAAGCTCAGGAGAAATAGTGCATGTATGCACAGGCTCTTTGTGAGGTAGGCAGAGACCGAGAATCCCTTAAGTTCTAGAGTTGAGGAATGAGCATAAGGGGTGCACGGAAGGATTAATCCAAGCATTAAGTTCAAGAGAGAGAGTGAAAATCTCTTAAGTCTTTTAGAGCTAACAAATCTCATGAAGAACAGCGAGGTTGAAGTATCAAAAAGAGAAGGTCCCTTTGTTTGGAAGATGAACGGATGAAATCTGTTCGAAAAGAGCCATGGTCTATTGTGACCATTGGATATGGGAAAGAGCATGGGAGTTAACGATGGAGTCATTTGGACTTCACAAGTTTAGTGAACTGAGTGAATTCGTCATAAGGGAGGTAAAATCCCTGAAGTTCCAAAGTCTCGAAGTTAACTCTGTNTTTAGAGCTAACAAATCTCAGGAAGAATAGCGAGGTTGAAGTATCAAAAAGAGAAGGTCCCTTTGTTTGGAAGATGAACGGATGAAATCTGTTTGGAAAGAGCCATGGTCTATTGTGACCATTGGATATGGGAAAGAGCATGGGAGTTAATGATGGAGTCATTTGGACTTCACGAGTTTAGTGAACTGAGTGAATTCGTCGTAAGGGAGGTAAAATCCATGAAGTTCCAAAGTCTCGAAGTTAACTCTGTACCTTAGATCTGAGGATGCTCGGGAACCGTCCGGACCACCAGATCTGGGAGGAAAACGATAGTAAAGTTATCAAAACTACCCATGACTTAAGAACCTGATAGCGAACATGTTAGTTCATGGTCTTGATCAACCTACGTCATTGATCTCGTCGAGAATGAAAGATCAACGACTAGGATTAGACCAGAGTTGAGAGAGCACTCCCCTAATGGTGGAGGTTGAACCCCGCAATCACTGTAAACTGTCGATCTATGAATGGAGATATAGGGTGGGGAATCATTGCAGAGTGCGAAGGTGAAATTAGAGGATGCGCTAGGTTGTGGACTGCAATTTACCAACATTATCGATCTCGTCAGGCTGGAAGATCAATGACTATGGTTCAAACCAAGTTGGGCAAGCACTTTCCAAATTGCATAGGTCAAACTCTTTGATAAAGAGCATGCATGTTGGAGCCCCACAATTTCTGTGAACCGTCGATCGTCGTTGACCTTCGATATCAGTTTGACAAGATCCCTAAAATGCAAGGAATGCATGGAAAGGAAAAATATTCAAGGGGATCAAGCTCAGAAGAGATATCACTTTCAAGCGTGCAGATGAAGTCCAAGAGACGGACCCATAGGAAGAGAAAAGGTTGAGGCCTTTGAACACTTAGAAAATCTTCTAAGTTGGAAGAGATCAGAAGCTCAGAAGGAGGAGCGATAGCAGAAATTGGATCACAGAGCAGAGGACCAATAATCGTCTGATCGAAGCAAGGTGCCCAAGCCTTAGTGCTTTGCACACACAGGAGAGTGGACTTACCGAAGTCCCGAAGTAGTTTGGGACCATCCATAGTCAAGGAGGATAGGTGGCATAAGTCTGTAGACTCTGGGTAAAGACTTGAAGTAAACATCAACCATCGAATCATCCGAAGTAAACTTCAATCGTTGGATCTAGAGGACAGGTGGCGTAAGTCTGTGGACTCTGGGTAAAGACCCGAAGTAGATATTGTTCATCGGTCGGCAGGAGATACGTGTCGATAGATCGAAGTCTTCGGGGAAAATGACTTCAGAAGTTTCCAAGTGAGGAGTGTGACAAACTCCTGAAGTCCCGAAGGCTGAAGAATATCACAACCATCCCTTGTAGAGGGACATGTGGGGGATATCCATGAAGTTCGGGTGAAAGTACTCCCATAGAAAGGAGTGCACAGGAGTTTGAAACTTCCGAAGCATGAAGAGTCGAAGAATTGAAGAGAATATGGATCGTCAAATCCAGAGGGTACGTGGTGAAAGATCGTGAACTCCGGGTGAAATTAATCTGGGAGAAAATGGAGTAAAGTTTGAAATCGCCAAACCCCGAATAGCCAAAGTAGCTAGGATTCGTCGATCTGTGAGAGGACACATGTCATTAGAACACGAACTATGGATAAAATGCTCTGGGAGAAGAAGAGTGTGGAGAAACTGAGATTTGAAATCACCGAAGGCCGAAGTCCCGAAGCGGATGACAGTCGTTAATTTGAAAGTGGACGTGTGGTACCATATCTAGAACTCCGGGTATGAAGCACTCTAGAGAAAAGAAGATGTTGAAAGAGTTGAAGTTCCGAAGGATATCTCGACCGTTGATCGAGGAGGAGGTCGAAGGATTGTTGTTCTGGTCTTGGCTGAAAAGTGTCAAAGTCCCAAAGAGGACCAGGGCCATTGATTGAGAAGGACAGGTGTCCGCAAATCATCAACTCCGGAAGATTGACGTACGGAAGAAAGGAAAGTTTGAGACTTGAGAATTCTGAAATAAATCACAGTCATTGATTTGAAAGAGGTCAAATCTAATCCGTAGCTTTGAAAGGGATAGATCTGAGTTGTTAGTTTAGAGGCACTGTAAATATCGTGATATCAACGGTCTCATCACATTGTAGGGACCGAAGGTGTGCAAACTTTAAAGGTTGAGGGTGGTCCGCAATCCAGAACACGCTTTGGAGAAAGGACAAATGGAGGCTCAGGGTGAATTGTGGGGCGAAAAGTAGTTTGGCTTCAAACCACCCTTGGTAGCGCCCGTAATCGCATGGTTATGTGAGGTTATCGCCCAAGGTCACCTCAAGGAGGGGCTTATCAGAAAATGGGCTTATCTATTTGGATGACATTACAGTCTTCTCCAGATCATAAGGAACAGGACAAGTCAGAAACCTTCCAAAGGAAGGAAGGTAAGACACATACAGACACGAAAAGAGAGGAGATAGGAGAGTTGAAAAGAGCACAATCCCGTAAGGGAGATGTGCGAACCCAAAGGGAGTGCAGAGAACATGACCTGAAGGATCGGACATGAGCTTGATGCTGAGGAAGCATCTAATAAACCTCGCAGGGTCGTTGTGACAGAGGGAATTTCTCTAAGAGATGGCGTAAATTCCCTAGTGATATCATGGCTTGGCACGGGGGTGGACAGAGTAATAATAATGAATGCCTATGATCTTATAGTTGGGTGGAAAGGCACACACTCACAGTCAGTTACTTGGATGCAACCTGTAATAGATAAGTATTCTCATACCCTGTGAAGTTGATTTGTAACTATGTAATAAAAATTCAATATATTATGAATGAACCAGGGATGTGCATGTTTTCTTAATGATTATACTGTATCTCTTTATTCTTGTTTAAATTGTGTATTTAAGCAAGTATGGAATTGTCTGAATTGTACACCTAAATGCCCGTGCCCTGTGGTGGCTTAATTTAAAATAACTGGATTGTGAGTTCATCGACCTTGGTCACAGTTCTCTCGGGTGCACGTCGACACCCCTAATTTCCCTAAGTCCCTAGGAAGACAGAGTCTCTTAAGCTCAGGAGAGATAGTGCATGTATGCACAGGCTCTTTGTGAGGTAGGCAGAGACCGAGAATCCCTTAAGTTCTAGAGTTGAGGAATGAGCATAAGGGGTGCACAGAAGGATTAATCCAAGCATTAAGTTCAAGAGAGAGAGTGAAAAGCTCTTAAGTCTTTTAGAGCTAACAAATCTCAGGAAGAATAGCGAGGTTGAAGTATCAAAAAGAGAAGGTCCCTTTGTTTGGAAGATGAACGGATGAAATCTGTTTGGAAAGAGCCATGGTCTATTGTGACCATTGGATATGGGAAAGAGCATGG
>JASDQU010373548.1:88719-104687 GCA_032191745.1 Picea mariana
TGATCCCAGAAGAGTTGAAGCAATCCAAACCTTGTCACTACCGAGATCCAGGAAAGAAGTCCAGTCTTTCTTGATAAAAAATAATTTTCTGAGGAGGTTTGTTTTCAACTTCGCTGAGATGGTAAAGCTTATAACATGAGTTCACAAAACGTGAAATTGTGATGCACCCGGGAATCAAGCTCACGGTCACTGCCCAGGGTCATATGGAGGCAGGGATAAATAAAGTATAGGCTCATTATCGAGCGATGGGTGGATGAGGTTGTTCGAGGAGATGATCATGGTCGTCAAATTCAAGGCAAATCCGACCATTGATCCAAATGGGCCATTTCGTGAAAGCAATCATCAGGATATTTGAAATCAAGAGGAGTGAAAACTCATGAAGTGCGAAATCCCTAGTTTTTAGAGGGATAAGCATGAGGTCAAGGCCCGTGGTGATGTGTGACAAAGGAATTGTGAGCTCACCTAGAGAATTCATGAGTGCCATGCTTCGCCCTAATCGCTATGAAAGAAGTTAATGAAAATGGGGAAGGTGGTTGGAACCTCGTTTCACCACATAAATGGAAAGCATGAAAATCTGGCCATGGAAGGCAAACTGTCAGCCAAAAGTTCCCTTGTCATGAATTTTCCTATGAATCCCATACCGATATGATCTTGCGTATGACAGAAGAGTGCAAGTGCAACCTGATAGAAGAAGATGCAGACACCAAGCCTTGAATGCATGACCAGAGTGTGTTTTTGTAGGAAGCAGGTTGCTTTGAGTACATATACTTAGTTTTTATATTTTCTAAGGGTCGATGGTAGAGCAAAGCTCCCGATTTGTAAAGTCTTAATCAACACTCTGGTTTTATGGTTATGCTTCGTAATCTAAGATTTATTGTTTAATGAAAGTCATCTTTCTTGCTCCCTCTTGTTTCCCTTTGATACTGAAAGAGTTCATGGCTGACTGATTCACTTGAATTATTGTGACTTCATTATGATGAAAGTTTGATTATAGTGTTGTTATAATTTCTTTCAGTTCATTTGAAATTTGAATTCAAGAAGACCTTGTGTTTAAGTTTTTGTTCCTTAGGTTGCTGGAAAGCCTGATGTTCAAGGCAGACCTCTACATTCTTCGTTGAATACTTCCTCCTACTCACCCTTACTACAACCTACTGACTGAAGTTAAACCAGACCTCACCTTCTTGTGCATATCAGTACAGTCTTCTGAGTTAAGACGATATTTTCTTGAGATTGTGCCCATTTGACATTTTGTATAACCAACTCGTGACATAAAATTCCGATGGGTATCAGGATTACCTCTGCCACAATACAGGGGTGACTTATGGTGCTAAAACAGTGGAAGCAGGTGTCTCCAGAGATCGTATAGACTCAGAGGGAGTCAAGCTTCATAGGTTTCATGCAAATTTAGAGTGAGCTTGATCTCAAAGAGAGTCAATGGCTTAGAGACTTTCATTCAGAAAGTATTCCTTCTTGGATTCAGATAGGAGAGAGAGACGTCTTCCAGGACTGAGAGACAAGTCCCATGAATTGAGAAGGATAGATCGAAGCTTCAGAGGCTTCTAGGAGATGTGATATCTCCTTTGAGGATTCCCTTGTCTCGATAGACGTTGTTGTAGTGACAGAGGAGGCAGCTAGTCAGAAGGACTGGGATATAAATTTTTTCTCAGTTCTAGAAACCACACATGTTTTCCAACTATGGGGCCCTGATGAGCAGCATCATTGATTCAGAGCCTTCCACCATTCAAGAATATGATGAGAAGCGGGAATGGAATGATTCCATTATGGAGGAGTATCAGTCCATCATGAAGAATGATGTATGAGAGGTGGTTCTGAGACCAAAAGGGAAGTCAATATTGACTTCCAAATTTGATCTACAAGATCAAGCATGATGTAGATGGCAGCATAGAAATGTACAAAGCTTGATTTGTGGCATGAGGTTTATCCCAGAAAGAGGGAGAATATTATGACGAGACACTTTCTCCAGTAGCCAAAATAAGTGTACATAGAGCAACCACAAGATACATGAGAAGGAGTCTCATGTCTGCATAATGAAGAAGGATTTGTACAGGTCTAAGAAGACACCCAGGGCATGATATGCCAGATCAGATAGTTATTTGATGGTTGTCCATTGATCCTACATGTGGATGACCTGTTTCTAACAGGAAATGAGAATCTCAAAGTTGGGTGCAAGAAGGATCTCTCTTTAGAGTTTGAGATGAACGATCTAGGTCTAATGCATTACCTCCTAGGATTGGAAGTGTGGTAGAGATCAGATGATATTTTTCCTTAGCCAAGGAAAATATACTGTTGAGATTCTACATAGATTCAGGATGATGGACTGCAAGTCCATGACCACACCCATGATGATAAATCTAAATCTCTTGAGTGAAAAATCTTCACATTTGGTGGATCCCACGATGTACAGATGGTTGACTAGATCCTTGATGTACTTGGCTAACACCAGGCCAGACTTATGCTTTGCAGTGAATACCTTGAATCAACACATGGTTAAACCTAGATAGGTACATTGGATGGCAGAAAAGCATATGTTGAGGTACCTTCATGGTACAGTTGGATATGAATTGATATATATCTCAAGTGGAGATGTGAAGCTACAGGGATATACAAATTCTGACTAAACAGGGAGTGCAGTGGATCAGAAGAGTACTTTTGGATGTTCTTTTAGTCTAGGATCAAGCATTATATAATAGTTGAGAAGGACATAGACATCAGTGGAACTTAGTACATCACAAGCAGAGTATATCACAGCAAGTGTGGCAAGTCGTGAAATAGTGTGGCTTCAGAAGTTGCCAGCCAGGATATTTGATCTAGAATTTGAGCCAACTTTGATACATTGTGACAATCAAAATTGTGTGAAGCTTACCAAGAACCTTGTATTCCATGACATGTCGAAGCATATAGAGATAAAATATCATTACATATGGGACATGGGGCAGAGAGGAGCTATGGATCTCTAGTCCATATCCATGGATGAGAAAATAGCGGACATCCTCACCAAGCCCTTGTCAAGAGTGAAGTATGAGTGTTGACGAATGTTCACCCTTGTTGAGAGGGAGGTGTGATGTTTCTTCTCATGTCGGCTAACCCCTCTAGTCAACGGTTCCTTGGATTAGTCACATGAGGTGATTGAGGGGGTAAGGCACTGTTGGACATGTTGAGAGAAGAAACATCACACACATAGTCGTAAAAATATGGAGGAGGTTGTCTAACTCCGAACAGTATCTATGTGCTACTTCGATGGATGTGTTCCACTGGCGGAGGCTATGTGACTCTGGACAGTAGTTTTTTGCTACTTCAGTGGATGTGCTCCATTGGTAGAGGTTGTGTGACTATGGACAGTAGTTGTGTGCTACTTAGGTGGATGTGTTCCACTAGCGGAGGTTGTGTGACTTCGAACAATAGTTGTTTGATACATCGATGGATGTGTTCCACTAGCGAAGGTTGTGTGACTCTAGAAAGTAGTTGTGTGATACTTCGGTGGATGTGTTCCACTTGCAGAGGTTGTGTGACTCTGGACAATAGTTGTGTGCTACTTCGGTGGTTGAGTACGACTGGCAGAGACTATGTGTCTATGGATAGTAGTTGTGTGTTACTACAGTGGATGTGTTCCACTGGTAGTGATTGTGTGTCACTAGACAATAGTTGTGTACTACTTGGCAGCAGTTGTGATCTATTGGATGACATTGTAGTAGTTGTGTGCTACTATCTAATTGTCATGGAGATTACTAGATTGTTTGGATGTAGTTGTGTGTTCTACCGTTTGATCACAGAGACTCAGTCTGATGATACGAGCTACCAAAGGAATTGTAGTAGTCGTGTGCCTGTTAGCATATTGCAGAGTAGTCGGTGGACTACCACATAAAGACATCATAAAAGATGTCTCCCTAGATAAGAGGGAGTGTTGATTTTTTGGTAGCTGTCGGAGGATGTTTCACTCCTAGATGACCTTTCTTAGATGCAGAGAAGATTCTATAAGCAAGAGATCCATTGGACAGATGTTGAAATACCCTAGAAGATAATTCAGCCCAGAAGAATAAATTATAATGAAAAGACACCTTCCCAGAAGAGAATTTGGACCCACTAGAAGGTCAAGAAGACTATAAATAAGGAGGTGCCTTAGCTCATTTGTTCACTCACTCACACTCTCCCAACTACACAAAAGCAAGGCACGAGTTTGGAGAAGGAGTTGCAATTGCTACAATGACTCGGTTTCTTCTGGTTCAGTCTTTTGGCATCCCTCTCTTGTGCGCTACTCCTCAAGGAGGTATGCTACTTTTGTATGGTGTTGTCCTTGCATCTGGGGTGGTATTTTTGGTTAATCTAGCATTTTTTCTAGGGTTTATCTTATTGGACTTACTTTGTGAACAGAATCTATCTAAGAAAGGTTGTTGGGTTTTTCCCCCATTTGGGGTTTTTCCCATGATAAATATCTTATGTTATTTTTTGTCTCTTGTTTATGTTGTTATTGCTCTGTGCATGATATATATATGTTAATGGTAATGAAGCAAAAGAACACTAGTAACACTAATGATCTATAAATAAGGAAACTCCAACACATAATACATATAATTTTAACATTGAAAGATCACATTTGTGTAGTCTAAACTTCCCTAGAAAGTGTTGTAGATTTTAACCTTGTACAATATTTACTACAAACAGATTTTCAGTCAAAGAACAGAAAAGATACAATGGCAAATACAAAACTTACACAGATATTATTCCCCTAGAAACCCAAACCCGGAAAACCAGCATATTCTATATTTATTCATTGTGATACATTGTTTACAAGAAAATATACATATAGGATCTAGCCACATCCAAAACCATGACCCAATGACCTGGATTAGTCAACAACCCTAATTCCTTAACCGAAAATACAAAAACCATGTGCCTAAAAACTTCCCAACAATGATACGAAAATCGAGGCAACATGAAAAATGAGGCAAAAATGCGACATGTTTCTCGAGGAAAACAAATTCTCGGGGGTGCTACCCCTGACCTCAAACCCCCCTGCGTGCTCGATGCAATGAAAACACCACTACTCGTGCAAAGAATATAATACATACCCAACATTCTCCCACTTGTTGTTTTCTTTGCATACAGGGAGGTACAGGGGTACATAGTCAACAATCCAGGGCAGCAATGCCCATGGATCCTCTACACCAAGAGAACTTCTCAGTGCTCACAGATTTTGTTAATGAATCTAACATTCTTCAAAGTGTCCACCTTCATCAGCAATACTTTCTTTTCTTCAACCATGTCTCTCACAAATTGGTATTGAATATCAATATGCTTTGTCTTTGAATGATAAGTCGGGTTCTTCGCCAGAAAAATCGCACTCTGACTGTCACAATATATCCTTACAGCTTGTTGTACCAACCCAATACCTGAACAAAATCTTTGTAACCATATTGTTTCCTTACTTGCATGAGTGGCTGCCATGTATTCAACTTCTGTAGTTGAAAGTGCCACTACATCCTCTCTTTTTCTGATCCAACTTATTGCTCCTCCAAACAGGTTAAACACATACTCACTCATAGATCTCCTACGATCCAGATCTCCAACCTAGTCTACATCCACAAAGCCATGTATATCCACCACTTTGTCTAATCCCGGTCTTCCTTGGTAGCACAATCCATAACTAGAAATGCCACACAAATACCTAAAAACCCTTTTTATTCTTGTCCAATGCTCCTTCCCTGGTTTTGACATATACCTACTCAAAACTCCCAATTCATGTGCAATGTTTGGTCTAGTATATACCATTGCATACATCAAACCACCAATTGCACTTGCATATGGAACATGAGACATGTCCTCCTCCTCTTCATGTGTCTTGGGACACTGATCCGCAAATAACTTTACACCAACAGAAATAGGAACCTTGATCGGTTTACATCCCTGCATATTAAACCTTTGCAATATTGTCTCGGCATATTTTATATGATTTAACCAGAGTTTCCTCTTTTTTTTATCTCTTTTAATTTCCATGCCAAAAATGAAATTTGAAGCACCAAGATCCTTCATGTCAAATTTAGAAGACAACTGAGTTTTCACACCCTAGATAATCTATGTGTTGTTTCCTATCAGCAACATGTCATCCACATACAAGACCAAATAAATCAAATGATCACCAATTAATTTAAAATACACACAATGATCCTCTTTGCTTCTTGTGAAACCAAGTCCCAACATATAGGTATCAATTTTTTTGTACCACATCCTTGGTGATTTTTTTAAACCATACAGGGAATTTTTCAGCTTCCATACCAGCTCATTTTTTCCCTTCACAGCAAATCCTTTTGGTTGCTTCATATAGATTTATTCTTCCAAATCCCCATGTAGGAATGTTGCCTTCACATCCATCTGTTCTACTTCAAAATAAAACGCAGCAGCAATAGATAACAGAAATCTTATAGAGGTTAACTTGGCAACATGAGAAAAGATATCACCAAAATTAATTCCCTCAACCTAGGAATAACCCTTTGCTACTAACCGAGCTTTGTATTTCTCCACTTTTCCTTTTTCATTCAGCTTTTTTTTAAATACCCATTTGCTGCCAATGGGATTTCTTCCAGTTGGAAACTCCACTAGATCCCAAGCCCCATTCTTATCCAAGGCTGCCATTTCTTCGTCCATGGCCTTTTTCCAGAGATTTCCATCCTCTGAATCCACTTCCTCCCTGAAAATTCTAGGATCATCATGAGTAATAGACAAAGAAAAATTTGAATGGAAATCAGATGGAGTATACCTTTCTGGTAGCCTTCTTTCTCTAACCAATCTCCTCAATATTGGAGTATGAGGATCTTCTTCTTATTATTATTGTTCTTCTCTAGAGTCCGATTCATCATCCTTTAAATCAAACTCTATTTTCTTTGGTTCTTCCTTACTTGGTAGGAATTCATGTTTAACAACACCCTTCATTTCTCTAAATACAACATCTCGGCTATACACTACCTTCTTAGTTTGTGGGTTCCAAAGCTTATAACCTTTGAGACCGTCTTTATATCCAATAAAGATACACTTTTCAACCTTCTTATCTAGCTTACTCATGTTTTGCTTTGGAACATGAACATATGCATCACATACAAATACCTTGAGATGTGTGAGATAAGGTTTCTTACTAGTCCATACCTCTTGTGGATTCTTCTCATCCAGCGCTGAAGAGGGTGATCTATTGACCAAGTAACATGCAGTACCCACTACCTATGGCCAGAATTATTGCCCTGACCCAGCACCATTGAGCATGCACCTTGCTTTTTCCATGAGCGTCTTGTTCATCATTTATGCAACTCCATTCTGGTGAGGTGTATATGGAGTAATCTTCTTCCTTGCTATACCACAATTCTTACAGAATTCTTCAAATTCATTCCCACAGAAATCTCCACCATTATCTATCCTCAACACCTTAATTATTTTCTCTATTTGATTCTCAACAAGATCCTTATACTCTTTAAACATGTCAAAGACTTCAGATTTATTCCTGGGAAATATATCCAAGTATTCCTCAAGAATTCATCTATAAATGAGACATAGTACATAGATTTTCCCAATGATGGGACCGATACAAGTCCAAAAACATCATTGTGAACTAGCTATAAAATTTCTTCTTCTCTGGATGCACCAGAGGGGAATCTTACCCGATTATTCTTCCCATATATACAATGTTCAAAAAAATCAAAATACAAAGAACAGTTAGACATACCTTCAACCATACCTTTACCATGTAGTAGTCGAAGACCCTTCTCTCTGATATGCCCTAGTCTTTGATGTCACAGCATAAGCTTTTCTCCATAGATTGTAGGAGTTATTTCTTCTTCAACTCCAATATCAAGAACAATGGAACTATTACACCCATCACTAATAGTGCTTCCTTGTAGCTTATACAAAGTTCCAAACCGAACTCCCTTCAATAACACCATTGCTCCTCGAACCATCCTGCGGGTTTCCTTTTCAAATATTGTTTTTACCTCTGCATGGTCCATTTTGCTTACAGAAATCAAATTTATGGCCAATCCTAGGATGTGAAAAACACCAGGTAGTGTTTTAACCCTTCCATCTATGAGCCTCAACTTGACTTTTCCTCGACCTATGATTATGGTTGTTGAGTCATCACCTAGGAAAACATTATCTCCATCATGCCTTTCATATTCACAGAACCACTCCATGTGGGGAGTCATATAAAAAGATACACCTGAGACAACCAACCATGCTTCATGATTTGCATGTGTGCTTGAAGAAGCCAAGTACACATCCCCTCCTTCTTCCTTGGAGATGTTTTCTTCTATAGAAGGAGATTATTTAGATCCCTTCTTTTTCTCAACTTTGGATCTACATTGCTTCTTGTAGTGCTCTTCTTTTCCACATCTCCAACATACCTTTACAAATTTTCTGGGAGTTTTAGATCTACCCTTCGACTTAGATCTCCCACTTGAGAACTTAGATATATTTCTTTCCTGGGAGTGTCCTCTTGCAAATAATGCATATGTGCTCTATCCTTCCATATTCTTCTGTCTCATCTCCTTCGAAAACAAGGATGAGACCACTTCATCAAACTTCAAGGTAGTTTTATTACTACCTATGGCCACAACCAGACTATCCCACGAGTATGGTAAAGAACACAGTAAATTGATACACTTATCTTCATCTAAAATTTTAATCTCGACAGATACTAATTGACTTACCACAGTATTGAAGGCGTTCAAATGCTCTGCCACCGAGTCTCCATCTCTCATCCTCAAGTTATACATCTTCTTTCTCAAGAATAGTTTATTTACTAGGGACTTAGACTAATACAACTTCCCCAACTTATCCCATAAATCCTTGGTTGTAGCTTCCTCTAACACATTCAGTAATATTGAATTTGAGAGACACAATCGGATTGTACTCTTCACCTTCTGATCCAAATTTTTCCAGTCATCTGTTGAAGTTCCTGTAGGTGCAGTACCTGGATCTACCTCGATCCACTGATCTCTGTCCACCAACAAATATTTCATCTTGAACTTCCACAACTCAAAACTTTGGCATTAAACTTCTCGATCTCCATTTTTGAATTGCTCACCATTTCTTTTCACCTAAAAAATCAATACCACAAATCTCCCACTATAACAAGGCTTATCACAATCCTGAGCCAAACCCTTGATGACAAAGGCATCCCCCTGAAGCCAACAAAACTCTGACACCAAATGTAGATTTTAACCTTGTACAATATTTTCTGCAAATAGATTTTCAGTAAAAGAACAGATAAGATACAATGGCAAATACAAACATTACATAGAGATTTTTCCCCTGGAAACCCAAACCGGGGAAACCATTATATTCTATAGTCATTCATTGTGATACATTGTTTACAATGCAATATACATATAGGAGTCGGCGACATCCAAAACCCTAACCCAATGACCTGGATTAGTCAACAACCCTAATTCCTTAATCAGAAATAAAATAAAAAACCATCGACAAAAAAACATGTGCCGAAAAATCTCCCAACAATGAACACGAAAATTGAGGAAACATGAAAAACACGGCAAAAATGTGACACGTTTCTCGAGGCAAAAAAAATAACACATACCCAACAATATAACTACTACTCGTGCAAAGAATATAACACATACCCAACAAGTGTCCTCTATTTCAATGTTAATACCATTTGATAATTTTTAGGAAGTGGGAGATTCAACATGGGAAAAAGAATGGAGAGTTAAAGAATTTTAAAATTAGGTTTTCATTTTATTGAATATGTAGTTTCAATTTTCCATAAGTGTGGCTAAACCCATTTTGTTGGTTTTTCTCGACACTGTATTATTTACTAGTAGTTAACTAAGTTCAAGGTAATATATCTCTAAATTATGAACCAAAATTCATCTATGGAATAGTTTTAGTGTAAAGAGTTTTGTCTTTGAAGGTGAGGTAAGCTAATTAAGATAAGAATACAACTTAGTTGGAATTATTTGCTAGTCTCTCAATCGTAGATTGTTGGCCAGACATACATATGGTAGACTAGACATACATATGGTAGACTAGTTTGATCATGGTCTTTTAGTGGTTTTCAAATTTATTTTGTGAGAGTGATCTTTATTCTCTCTTGTATGAGAGATGGTAAATCTTGGATCATCTTATGAACATTTGATTAGGAAACCAATAGTAAGGGAAATAGTGCATTTACATAAAGTGTGTGTCTACAATATTTCCTCATACCCTTATAGGCCACTTTGCATAGCATGGTGGGTATTGGGAGGAGAGTATGTTGGGTAATTTTGACCCTTGAGATATATTAGATCACATTATGTACAAATGGTTATGGTTATGACATGGCTATTTTTATGTATAGTGTCAAGCCACATGGATAAGTTGCAATGTCCTCATGACGTATATATTGTAAATATCTTATATAATTTCTTAACGTGGAGCCCAAGGCTAGCACTCGACCCAAGAATATTAAAAGTGTAGACTTAAGTATGGTTTATTAGAATAATTATGTCTAGTTTATATTTCCTAGTCACAATACAATAAATTTACCATGATGGAAAATCTATGTTATGTAAAAATTAATGTGAAATATAATGTGAAAACATCAATGCGGTTGCTAAGGAGCACGGGGGTCTAGAAGTCCACGATAAGGGTCCATGCGAAAATACATATAAAAATAAAATAAGGATGCCCTATGCAAATCGCCCATCTTTTACCATGCGTTATGAAGAAGCTCACCAAACTTTGATGAGGTGTCAAAACGAAATATGTTTTGTACAAATATAAGGTCTCGTGGTCTCGTGCAAATATAAGGTAATAATGAAGCGCACTTACGGTCGTGGAAGTTTATTCTTGCACTCTACTCCCTTTTATGATAGAATTTGTATGTTCTCCCATGATCACCATTGTATGCAACCTTCACAAGACACGTGTGAGCATGAAAGCATTGTGAAATAATGGTAAGCTAGAGGGTTTCATTATTGGTAGGAGTAGGAATGTATTTGGTTGAGCAGAAACCTATGGCTACAATGTTCAATGATGTTGGGGAATAAATTTTCAATCCATCTGCTCATGCCAACCATATTAAATTTTATTGGAGTGAAATTGGTGAATGGACTCTTCTTGGGATTAATTTCTTGAGAGATTATGTAGTAGAGAAGGGAGATTCATTTGTTTTGTGTTGCGTTTTCTTGAATTAAGGAAGAGATTCATGGATGATTGAATACTACATGAGGTGCTTAAAGTGATTTATAGTGAGAGATTTTCTTCACTTATGGGTACTACGGATTGGGTTAAGTGAGAATTAGAACTTACTAGGATTTTTTTCACTCTTGTGGTCTCATAGCTTAGCTTAGAGGTGGCATCTACACTAGATGCATAAGATTGGGATATAAATCACACCTTTGTGACCATTATGGTGGATAAATTTTAAGAAAAAGATAAGCATTTATCTATGTTACTAGATGTGTGTCTTCGTTTTGCAATCATGTCTTTTAATTCACTGAAATTTGTTATGAATAAGAACTTTGTGCATAAAGTTCTTTATGTATCCTCATTACAATAAATGTACACATGTACTATTATGATTTCCATGGTTATATATTATGAATTTCATGTATGCAGTTGAAATTATGCATTTAGTATGGATTAGTAGTTGGTTGGACCTTATGGGAAGTGATTTAGTGTTTGAAAACAAGGGTATTACAATAGAGGATGTACACCTTCAGTAAACCACTCACACAACCAGATCAAAGATCAACACACCGATGTTTTTACGTGGTAAAACCCTTGTGGGGAAGCATCCACGACCCCAGCCAACATGGCTACTTGAGGCAATTTATTAATGCAAAAGAAAATACATTACAGAGAGTTTCTCACAATCGGTCATCGACAAATGACCCTCCATGCTATTTAAATAGGGATCATGAAACAATCAGGTGTTAAGCCATGAATCAATATAGACATTAAGATCGAGGAGAATATGAGCCTTCGAATCACTCTATGTCAGGAACATATCGTGACCATCAGATTATAAATGCATACTAAAGAAACACACATTAACCTAACGACACATTAGACTAAGYTGATCTTAACTAACTCATGAGTGTCTAAATATCCTAACATCCCCCCTTCAGTAACCACTCACACAACCAGATCAAAGATCAACACATTTTTTTTACATGGTAAAACCCCTGTGGGAAAACATCYACGATCCCAGCCAACATGGCCACTTGAGGCAATTTATTAATGCAAAAKAAAATATATTACAGAGAGTTTCTCACAATCGATCATCGACAAATGACCCTCCATATTATTTAAATAGATATCATGAAGCAATCAAGTGATAAGCCACGAATCAATATAGACATTAAGATCGAGGAGAATATGAGCCTTTGAATCACTCTGTCTCGGGAACATATCATGACCATCATATTATAAATGCATACTAAAGAAACACACTAAGAAACACACAATAACCTAACGACACTGTTGCGCCTCTTTCGTCACCTTAGTGAGAAAAATAGAGGTGCTTGCAAGCTCAGTTGGGTCTGCTGAGCAGGACAGCTACAAGGAAAAGAGTTAGGGAAAGAAATAAAAAACAACAACTAAGAATTAAACTAAGAAATGCAATAACAACTAAATTCATGAGCATAGGGACATAGAAACAAAAAGAACAATAGGACCCATGTCACCAATGATGAGGCTGATCTATTAGTGAAAAAATACACCAAGAAGAAAGGGGACTATGAGTCCCTTCTTCCTCCAAGGGAGGGCTCTTGAACCCCCACTAGCAAGCTCTTCTTAAAACAAAGAAAAATGGAAAATGATGAAAGAACTCTTTGCAAATCCACTCAAGGGATGAGATGGATTTCCCAATGCAATGGTGCAAATATACTCTTGGAAAGGATGGAGTCCTCAAGAGAATAATGGAAGCATAAATTTGCTTTGAATTCTTTGAAAAATGAAGTGTATCCATGGCATTTTATAGGATTCCTTTGAGCTTTTGTTCAACCAGTTTGTACTGTGAAAAGAGGCTAATTAGGGAATTTCTAGGTCTTTAACCAGCCATCCAGTCGAATCCAGTCCAGATTTGAGTGTCAAATCGGCTTGGGAGCTGAACCATAAGTGGGTGGGAGGCCGACCACTCTCATAAATGCGTCATTTCTCAGGTGCGCGGATTTTTGCGATAACAGTCGCGCATCATGCGCATGTGCGCGATTTCTGAGTTCCTGTTCCGTGCATGTGCGCGCGCGCCCAGTGTCTTCATAGTGCCCTTCAATTTTTCACTACTTTGTATAGTTTTTGACCTTTTTATGAATGCTTTGGTGTTAATTCATGTCCATGGATGACTTCATCACTGTTTGACGATGTTGAGTTCTTGTAACCATGTGCGGACAAAATTTCAGTGATAACAGATGCCCCCTGATGGATGAGGTTAGGAGCATACGTATAGCCAAAATCCATCAATGTTTCTTCTACTGAGAGTGTTGTTGTAAGAGAGAGAAATAGTGGGATCATCCAGAGCGATCCTTTGGAGGAAAAAAAGAAACCGGTAGAACCTGACCTTCCATGAGGTGTGTAAAAAAGAAAACTGTGTACAAACAAGGCGGGCATGCCCCATGCTCATGTCATGTAACTCCAAAAGATGAATGAAGTGTTGGTGTAGACAACTGCAGTGCCCTCGGGGGCGGTCGTGATAAAGGCAGAAGACAATTCTGTGGATGAACATACTCTGAATAGTAGGCAGTGATCATGATAATAAGTATCACCGATTATGTGGGCATTGATAGCCCAGCCAAGTTCAGAGGTCTTCGGCAAATGAAAGGACTAACTGCAATAGTTGCAAAGTAAGACCCACCGTAACATGAGAAAGTGTTGACGTCGAATTTTATGGGAGTCAACGACAACAGGGAGCAATTGTGTTTCTCCCTGTGCCGTCTGAGATCGATCATTGGGTGGGTAATGAGAATCAAGATACCGTCGCCCTTCCGGAAAACTGTGTTGATGTCGAAAAAAAGGGGGACGCGACTCCCAGAAGCAAAGGGCTTCGTGAAATCTACTGGGTGAGGTGAGGAAGTGGAGGAGGTACATGGACGAAGTCAAGATGTAGGAAGACTCAAGACTACCCTTGGTTGGAGTATATGTGAGATAAAAAGTGGCCGCAACCGTTCAACGAGTTCAAGTGTCAGGGGGACGACAAGACCGGGGATAAGTTGTGCCAGAGGTGGGACAAGGTGAACAAATTCAGAGGGCAGAGGTAAGTGGCCTGTGGGATACTCTGAAGATATGGATGATGCCAACAAGGGTGGATGATAAGTAGTGCTCCAACCAAGGGTGATATGGGTTTCGGTTGGTCGAAAAAAAGGGAAGCAAGTCGCCAAAGGTGACGACAAAAAGGTAATGTAACGACTAGAAATAAAGGCATTTGTACAATAAATAATGAATAATTGGGGAGAAGTGTACAAATACAGAAACGGGTGCCCCAGTGTGATATGGTTGGCCCGTATAGGCCATAATTTGCTCAGAGAACTGATGAAGGGTGGGGGCCCCATGGGTGGGTTTYTGTATGAGGTAGGTGAAATGAAGGGAGATTTGTAGATGGGTAGACGGATTGTGGATGAAATGGAGGGTTCATGCTATTGCGGAGGGGCAGCCCRACCATAGAACCGTGGAGAGATAATCTGGGAGTCCGTTGGGAAAGCTAGCAAAATGAGGAGAAGGAGTATGTGGTTGATTYGCGACATGATGTAAGACTATCGGGACTCCCATCCCTAAWGGGTTTTGAAAAACAGCATGAGTGTCAGAAGTGCCAAAAGGTGCTATGAATGGGACAAATCATGTGGGTAAGAATKCTATCGGGTGACAGTACCGAAGATGCAAATGGAGGTGTGGGTACTGCAGAGCTGGGAATGGGGATCCTAGAGGCAAATGTCAGAGGGTGTGACTGGAAATGTAAGTGAGATTCAGAGGGAATGACTACATGCTAGTGCTGAGTATATACCTGAAGGGGTTGTGTCGATGTATGATGACCAAGTACCTGCACATATGAAAACCAAATACCCGACGTGAACAATATCTGAAGATAATCGAATATATGAGCATGTATTTGATAAGTGTGAATATGCATATGTGTACCTGATCAGGGTATGAAAAATGGCATCCTGAGGGCTCAGGATGAAGAGAGGCCCAGGGACTGTTGTGATGTAGATGATGGGATGATGATCCCGTGGCTGAAGACAGATCGAGAAATGGACACCGTGGGCTCCCGGAATGGTGAGTGGAAGTTTGGAAAAAAGGCCTATATATAGCTGTAGGGCCCACATTGCCACCTCATTTGTACTTTCTACTATAGTGATTGGACGAGAAGCATTCAGAGGAGATTATGAGATTCTGGGAGGACGAGGCATCCGATTGAGGACCCACGAGCATCAAGTTAGTGGTCTGGTCATCCTACATAGAATTAGGGTTTCATTTTTTGGGCAGGGGTTGTACGGAGGGTTGTACAGGGGTGGTTAGGGGGTGTGGACCCCACATGCGCGGGCGATCTGGTAATAGGTGCGCATACGTGCGCGCCTGCCCACCGGATAGACACGCATGCGAGTGCCGGTAAGGGGATAATGGGCGCGCACTATGGTTGCGCATGTTGGTTGAACATGCACACATATGTGCGTGCCTGTCGGTTGAACAGGCACACACATGTGCGTGCCTGTGTAGTGAACAGGCGTGCATGAGAGCGTGCCTTTGTAGTGAATAGGTGCGCACACGTGCGTGCCTGTGTAGTGAACAGGCGCACATATGTGCACGCCTGTGAGGTGTACAGGCGCGCATGTGTGCGTGCCTGTGGGTTGAACAACCGCGCCGTGGAGGCAAGGTTGACGGGTGTAAAACGTGTCTTTTTGATGTTCTTGATTTTCCATGTGGCTGACCTAGGACGGTCTTATGTTGTGCAGATGAGTTGTGTGCACGATGCCTATTGG
>JASDQU010373549.1:0-12287 GCA_032191745.1 Picea mariana
ATGGGAAACTATCATCTACAGGAATATCATCATCCTCATTTTTTATTCGTGAAAGAAAATCAGCTACCAAATTCTCCTTTCCAAGTCGGTCAAGAATGGTGATGTTAAACTCTTGCAACAACAGGAGCCACCTAGTCTCTCAGCCATTAGTTATGGGTTTATTCATGAGAAATATAATGGCAGAATGGTTTGTATGTACAAATACTTCATAACCTGTAATGTAATGAAAAAACTTATTGATAGCATGAGTTGCTGCCAAGAATTCCTTCTTGGTAACTGTGTAGTTTAACTCGACAGGGAGCAAGTTCTTGCTTAAAAAATAAATGGCATAGGAATACTGGTCCTCTTTCTACCCTAATAATCCTCCTATTGCAGTGTCAAAGGCATCCGTAGATATGTAAAATGTGAGAGTCTAGTTGGGCCCTCTAAGAACTGGTGCCACAGACAACTTGGATTTCAGGGCTTCAAAGGCATTTTGACGCTGCTCAGTCCAAACAAAATCAACATCCTTTATTAACAATCCAAACATCGATGCAAAAATATTTGTAAAATTTTCAATAAACCGCCGATAGTATCTGGCATGTCCAAGAAAACTTCTCACTTCTTTCTTTGTTTTGGGGTGTGGAAGCCTGACGATGACCTCAATCCTTGCAGGATCGACTTTTATCCCTTCAGATGAAACATGATGTCCTAGAACCACTCCTTCAGTTAACAACATTTCACATTTTTCATAACTTAGAGATAGGTTCATTTCTTGGCATCTGTTAAAGATTTTTTCTAAGTTATCTAAGGCTTCCTAGTAAGTGTTTCCATAAACTGTGAAGTCATCCATGTAGAGCTCCACACAATCATGAATAAGTTCAACAAATATCCCTAGTACTTCTCGTTGAAATGTGGCAGGATCATTACACAATCCAAAATGGTAAGAACCTATAGGCATAGGTGCCCCAAGGACAAGTAAAGGTAGTCTTGTACTGATCCTCGGGTGCTATGAGAATTTGATTGTATCTGTTGTACCCATCTAAAAAGAAGAAATACTTCTTTCCAGATAGGGTATCCAAAACTTGGTCAATGAAAGGAAGAGGAAAGTAATCCTTCAGAGTGGCTTTGTTGAGTTCCCATAAATCAACACAAATTCTCCATTTCCTGGTCACTTTCTTTGGAACCACTACAAGCAGGGATACCCATTTACTGTCAGAGATGGGATAAATAAATCTATMATTTAATAACTTTTGGATCTCCTCTTTTACTATATCTTTGAGTGTTGGGTTCATCCTTCACTGGGGTTTCCTAATAGGTGTTACTTCCCCCTGGGYATATATGTGATGGATGCATGCGTCAGGGTGTATACCCTTCATGTCAGTGTATTCCTAGRAGAAAGCTCATGTTTGTTATTTAAGGATACTTACTAATTGTTTTTGTTGGTCTGCATCTAGCCTGGAGTTTATATGTAAAAATTACCCTTGAMTAATATCGTARGGCATGGTATAAGATGTGGTAGAGTATCTCGAAGAWAAAATATGTCGAAGACAAAATGGATGGGTCCAATTGTTCTTGAAATTATTCCCCAAACATGTACTCAAATTGCGGAAAATATTGTGGAAAATCAACACATATGATAGCAAAAATGAACTGGTTTAGCACATTTTCCGTTGTGTTCTCTTGAAGTGCCCAGGTATGGTCACTTGGCAATATAGGTTCTTCCCAGTCCTTGTTCTCATATGGACATTAAATCCACCATAGATTCTCCATCATAGGTTGATATGGAGGTTATATAGTGATCTTTTGGATAGAAAGTCCATTTGAGATGGTCATTTCTCCCTCTCTACAGCCAATAAATTCATTGGATATGACTAACCAAGGTCTTCCCAAAATAACGGGATGGCCTTTGGTAGGATCCTTCGAGTGCATGACAAGGAAGTCTACTGGGTAATCCCATGAGGCTAAAGTAACTATGTCTACTGGGTACTCCCATGAGGTATAACCCTAGTTTTATTTGCTAATTCCAAAATGGTTGGGGTAGGTCTAAGAAGAGGTTGTAACTGTAATTTCTCCAAGGTAGTAGCCGTCATAACATTGATGGATTCCCCTAGGTATATGAGAGTGTTTCCAATGGAGACCTCATTAATGGTTATGCTCACTACGGGGTTTCCTGGGTTCCCATATTTTGCTAGCTTCGGCTGCTCTGATATGTAATCAGAAAGTTCTCCTATCAAATGTACTGTTGGAGGATCTTTATGCTTCCTATCTGGCTTCTTAATACACAATTCTTTGACTACCTTACTGTATATTGGAATGTCCTTTATAGCTTGAAGTAAGGGAATCTTGACACAAATATTATTCAATTCATTCAAGATGTCAAATTCTAGTCGGGTGGTAGGTTTCTTGATTACTAATCTATCTGGATAAGGAGGGGCCTTCGTAATTTGTGAAGGTTCATTTTGGGAAAGCTTGGGTTCTTGGTCCTTAGGAATAATAACATCTTACCACCTAGTGTCACTCGTAGGTTGTTTGATGGTTTCTTCTTCTTCTTCTTCCTAGATGACTATTGAAGGTCTCTGCCTGTCCATAACTTTTCTTGATCTTAGATGAATCTCCTGTAATGGAACAATAGTAATAACATATGTTGGGAAGGCCTGCATATCAACATTGTGAAGAGGTTGAAGTGGCTTATTATTGGGATTGGGCACTGGTTGTGCCAGTAATAATTTTGGTCTTGGGGAGATTGCATTATGATATTGTAGCGATTGTTGATGTGGAATAGGAGGTATAGGTGGTGGAGCAAAACCTAACAGAAGCTGCAGAGTGTTCGGTGGAAACTGAGGATAAGGATGGTTGGACATAGGGACAGGTGGATCTTGAGGGTTTCGTTTGTTATGCCCTACTCTCCATCCTTGAAGCCAAGGATGTTGGTATTGTGTAGACCAATTTTTCCAACTTGGTGAGTTCCACTGTTGTTGTTGTTGATAATAGGGTGGAACTTGAGATTGTAGATCTAGGTATGTGGGTTGGTTCCTAGGCTGCCATGGCCTCCTAAGTGCATAAGAGGATTCCCCAGGATCCCCACTCTTATATATGGATAAAAAAATGGGAAATGATGGACATTTGTCACTTGAATTGTCTTCTGTGCAGAAGCCACAAAATAAAATGTTATCTAATGGGCATTCCCTTGAGGAATGATTCCTCCTACATCTTGGGCAATATATGCTCATTGCTACATTTTCCTCCTCCTGTTTCTTTTTAATTTTGAGGGTGTCCAACTGGGAGCCTATTGTGCTTAAGATATCTATCTTGAAGTTATCTAAAAGGCTCCTTATCTCTAATCTCGTGATAGCACCTGAACTAATTGGTTTTAAGTTTCTGTTATAAGGGTCTCGAACATTCTTTTCTATTTTAGCTCTACTCCTTGAGTAATTCTTACACATTTCACATATTTCGGTGAATGGTTTATGAGAGATGTCACCTAATKCCATCAAGTTAAGCATCTCTAGGTATTATTTTKAAATTCCCTTAAGGAAAATATYCSTAACTGCATCCTCTGGGAAGTCATGGTATTTTGACTTCTGGGAGATGTATGCAAACTGTTCCATATAGTCCTCGATATTCTCATCTTCTAATTGTTGGATTTTGAAAATATCATTACGAGATTCTTTGGTCTTGCAGTAGTATTGTTAATTTTTAAGAAAGATATCTTTTATGGMTTCCTAGGACCTAATATTGGATTCTCTCAGCCCCATGAACCATCTTAGTGCAGAGTCCTTGAGGGTGGCAGGAAAGAGTTTTAGTTTYTGGGCATCTTGTAAGTAATTGTAGCTCCTACACAAGATGTTGAATTATAATAGGAAKGTATCTGTATCTTCACTTATTTTACCATAAAAGGTGAGCAATGATGAGAGAGGAATATTTTTCATATTGACATTTGGGGTGGTGTCCAAAATTGGAAACCTAAAGGTAGTTTTGGTTTGGTTTCCAACCTCTTCTTCCTCCCCGTGTCTTACATTGTTGTGATCCCCCTGATCATCCATATTGGTTTGGTTTCCAAAAAGAGAGTACCTAGGTGGGTTTATTTTTGAATAAAACAAGGTTTCCCTCTGATGGAAAGGTCTTCCTACTGATTGGATGTCTGGAACTATACTCGAGCCAGTTGATATTATTGGTGCCAAAGTTTCTGTGTCAATTTGAGAGACAATTATGTTGGTTGAACTACCAAACAGAATATTCACTTGTTCAGGGTCTATGATGTCTTCAAAGTTAGGATCTCTTGGTGGTTGTGTAAAAGCAAAGGTTGTATTGTTTGGTTCCGCAGAAGGATCGAGTGGTCTTGCCTCTTGTTCCACTATTACTGATGCTTCAATTTTCTATTCTATAGTGCTCCTTATCTTAGTCTCTTCAGAGACTACTTTAGCTCTTTGGGTTGATATAGTTTCTATTTTTCAGTATCAGTTTGCAGAATTTAAGAGTCGAACATTCCTTCCCCCAAAAAGGTCGAAAGGAACCTTGGTTGAAATATCTGATTTAGATTTAATGTATCTACATTTTGGGTCTCTAGGTCTATTCATGAAAGTAAACAAAAACAAAAACAAAAACTACCATTGGGTTTGGGGGAGCCTACAATAGAAGATGTGCAGGTTCTTACCTCTAGTCTTAAAGCTCCCCCGCCACCAATCAAATGCTAAGGTTTAGAAATGAACTAATTCCTACCTTGAGACAACTCCCCGGCAATAGCACAAAAAATGATGGGTGTTCTATATGTACTAAAAACACACTAAAAACCCTCAATTAAATTGTCAACTCAGGGTAAGTAAACTTGGAGTTGTAGCACTATATATGCCAACGCAGAAAGGCTAGAGGTGGTATAGTATAACTAAGGAAAGAGGCTATTTAAAATATAATCTATTCAAGCAAAGACTACTAATGATCAAACCCTACTAAGAAACTTAAACTATGTAACCTAAGTAACTTTTCGACAAAGGATCGATGGATAGTTCTAAGAAAGAAAATGAAAATCCTATTTAAAGAAAATTAACTTAATCATGACAATAAGAAAAGACAAACTATCTACCTAATAAGAAATAACAACAAAAAACTACTTTGATTAACCTATTCAAATTCAATAAGCAAGTAAATAGACAAGCAACTACCCTATCAAAGAAAAATAGACAAGCAAGAAACTACCCTATTAAAGCAAGTAAACAAGCAAGCAAAAAACTAACTAACCTATGATAACCTCTACAGCAAGTAAACTAATCAAAATTGCTCAATAAGCAACTAATCAAACTAATAAGCAAGTGAACTCTATTCTTAAATCAAACTTCACAACTACTTCTAATTTACAAAAGGAAATCTTAATCTACTAAATTGAAAGCATTATGACAATAAAAGTAATTAACAACTAATATTTAATCCATGATAAGAAACTATTCTTTAATCTACTAAAGCAAGAAGACTATTCTCTAATCTACAAAAGCAAGGAAACTATCCTCTAATCTTTGAAAGCAAGAAAACTCAAACATAGTGTTGACGGTTATGTCTCTGGTGTCTTATAATATCACGATGGCACTTAACAATTAACGATAATTCAAGAGGGATAAACTTGATATTGACTTCGATTGAAGAGTGAAAAGTGTGAATTAGAAAATCCAGTGAGAACTTAGCCATTATATAAGCAACATCAACTATTCTGCATATCCATGTGATTATTCAATCATGCATTCATCATCAACAGTAAAAAGCACTATTCTAGTAAATTCAATTGCATTCTATACTAATTAAGAAAATCCATACTAAGATTCATAACTGAAAACTAAATTCAATAATCAACTTTGAATTGAAATTGCAACCTAAATCTAGAAAAGGAAATTGCATGAAAATAAACTGAACTAATTATATTCTAACAATTCAAATTGCGAAAGAGGAGATACTCATAAAACATAAATTAAATACCATTTCAGCATATGAAAAAAAGAAAATTAGCTAACAATTAAATGAGCAAAACTAAACAACAAATAGATAAGCAAACTAACAACTATCTATCCATCGAAACTTGCCAAAGAAACCATGAACTAGAAACTTTGTTCTAACTCTGTTTCAGCATAAAGAAGATCTAATTTATCATCTAATTACACACAGGGTTAGTATCTAAGCTTGCAATATTATTTCCTATCAACTAACAGATCATTACATATTAAGAAGAGCCTCCATAATAACCTGCAAAACTGAACTAAACTAATTAAATTATAAACAACAAGTTATACAGTAAAGAAGCATAATGAAAACTCATGTACAAAAAATGAATAAAAATGGCAACTACACTATTCAATTCATAATCAAACTAATTGGATATTCACCTAGACTGCTGGTGGGCCCCCCARCAATTCGTGGCTAATATTCAAAGATGAACCACGAGCTTAACAACATGAATTCACCATTAAAATAAAAACACACAGTCTTTATGCAGTTTTAGCAAAATGTATATGAAAATAGMAAAATAGAGTTGAATTGTCTTTTTGTCTCTAACTCCATATGTCTAACCACTGAGGTGGTATTTATAAGTTTACAAGCTGAGAGGTCGACCACTGGAAGGGTCGACTTTCTCTAAAAATAGAAAATCACATTTAATATGCCCTAACTRTTGGTGGCTTCTAGAAATAAGGYGAGCCAATAATCGCCCAACATAACAACCCAAATCGAGTTGTCAGAAGYTTAGTAGTTGGAGGCCACAAGCACAAGAAAAACCCATGTCTTTAATTCACCCATCGGTGGCCATCGATATGCTAACCTCCAAATCGCCCATGGTTTTTGTGTAGGATGGAGTGTCGTACGGAGTGTCGGATGGAGTACTGGACTGGGAGTGGGATGGAGTAACGGACAGAGTGCCAGATGAAAAAAAAAGCTGTGATTTTTCCCTGTGACACACAAAACGCAAATTAGTTTTCTGGAATCATACAAAACATGTTGAATTATACTCATAATCATCAAAAAACATGAATCACACATACCTGGTATGAATCATAGCGATTTGACACAAAATCTCTTTAAAATCTCTTCAAAACAGGAAAACGCATATATATATTCAGCCAAAAAGGATCTAATTAACATCATTAAATCAATCATATCCTGAGCCCAACAATCACTAGGGGAGATTTTGGCTCAGCTTGAGATAGCGAGGAAATCAGGGAGATAAAGTACACCAAATCCTTTATTCTATCTACTAACCATATACGACGATGAGGAGAGTTCAGAGGTATCCCTAGCTACTCTAGTGAAAATCACAGAAGAAATAGAACCTGAGAAGGCATCTGCCCCAGGTCCCGATGCTCCAATTCAGAGAAGTTTTCAGAACGAGCATGAGGTATAAAGTGCCTTGGACGTTGAGCCACTCGACACATGGGGGATCCCAATGGACATCTCGAGGGATGAGATAGAATTAGGTGAACAGAGGGAATAAATTCCACAACCTAAAGTCCACATATCAACAACCGATTATCAAGTAAGTACCGAGCCTACCCACGATTCATCAATTTTATCCAATACTTTCCCTCCCGTTGAGAAACAGCTAGAGGCCGAGCCTTTGGGACATACAAAAGAAGTTCAAAAACCTATTCTTGAATAGATATACACCATCGAGAGTCTGGGAAACACTCTTTCTTGGGGAGAGAAACAAATACTCTAACCCGTGGATGAGGTCATCGTTATACAAGCCATCTCCTATGAGTGAAAGAGGAAAGCCATCATGAAGAGAACCACCAAGAAGAGGAGGCTTACTCTGGAAAGCTCCATCCTCATCACCATAGAGGAGAAATTGATTAGCACTGAGCATGCTAAGATGTCTAAGCTTATCGGCACAGGGATGGAAAGAAAAGATGCCAACCTGGATAGAGTGATGAAATATGAATAGGAGTTGTCCAATGTGCTGAAGGAGTTGGATCATCTACGCCATTTGGTGAAATATTTCCAGGACTCCACGCAGGCCACAATGTTCTTGAGAAGAGAATTCCATGATTCCTATAGTAAATTCATGAATGAGTGACACCTTTTCACTGTAGGTATAGCCTATTTCTAAGAAGACACCCTTATGGCATTGGAAACATGCAAGGACATGGAAATATGGTATGAGAAATCCCACCAAGTGGTGGAAAGAATTGATCACATCAATGTGGTTCAAAAGGGCTGAGATGCCGAAGAGCACGATATTCGGGTACTAAGGGACAACAACATTGATAGTATAAGGAAGTCAGTCGAATAATGGGTGAAAATGGCCCAAGAACCTTATCAATATATCCAAGAGAAGTGGGCTGATTGTGAAATGATTTGGACCAAGATCAACCGCACTATGAGAGACATCAGTCTCCCAGAGTTCGGCAAACCCAAGGACTTTGTCGACTTGCATGACATAGTCAAACTACATGCAAAAAAAAGACCCATCGTGGACTGCAAAGATAGAAAAGGTGGCAAACATGGTGCCAGGTCAAGTGCATTAGTTCATGGAGCACTCGATCAAGGATCGAACAGTGTTACAGTAGTTAAGTGTTAAATTAGTCAAGTATTGGGCACAGGCAGTGGAAATAAAGTAGATCCTTTCGGCCCTGATGGACCAACACAGATTATTGTATGCCAACACATGTGAGGAAATCTTCATCAAATGGTTGGAGTATGAGAATATTCATCCACTCAAGTGAAACTATTTGATGAATCTTAGAAGACTGAGAGATGAAAGCGCCATGTGGCATTTTTTTGTTTTACTTAGCTTGCACTTTGATAGTTATTTTTAGTTGATAATTTGTTATAAATAAGAGGATCGACCTGTTAGAAAGGGTCGATGGTTTTGGCAAAGACCCTCATTTTTAAAATTTTAAAGAACTATTTCTAAGCTAACTTAATTTAGAATTCATGTTTAGGACCGGAGATAAACTTTTTTTTCCTTCAAAAGCATGTGTGATTGGATATAAGGAGGAATTACTTTCTACTTTGTGTCATGAATGGATGTCGTAATGAGAAAGAGTTTATGAATCTGTTGATAATTTATCTGATTCAATAATTTTATAATTCTTATCTCTAATGATGTAAAACAAATCGTTGCGTTAATGTGTGATTAGTGATTAGAGCTAAGGAAACTATTTTTCTTTCCATCATTTTATTACATGTATGTTCTCTTCCGATAATTGTATCTCAGTCAATAATTGAAACACCAACAAGTTGATGTATTAGTACTAGCCTTGTCATAGGTGTAAGAATCAATGTCTGCATGCTTTAGCACGAGGGTTATCCTGAGCTCGACCTTATTCAGTAGTTAAGATTTTTCCCCTTCATTAATTAGTTGTTTTATACCAACACATATCTTGTATCAAACCCACCTATAAGAGAAAAACACAAAAACATGAATGTTCAAACAGAAGGAGTATTTTTAATGAGAAGATATCATGTAAATCACTACATAAATCCCATTGATTAATTGGTTGGATCGCAAGATCTGGAGAACCATTCCACCGTAAAACACTGCATAGTCTAATTGGGCCTCGGTGGTGGGTTTGGTTCTTACTGTTGAGTTAAAAGGACTTAGGATCCCTAAACACATCCCTATGGAATTTTTCTGGAGCACTTTGAATTTATGGTCCAGGATGTGTACTGGATCCAACTGGAAATCTCTTTCATGTTCCACCTGAATCATAGTCGTTGTTAGGGTCAGACACATATTTATTTTATAATGATACATGAAACACATTATGTACTTTTATGGATGCAATCAATGTTAGCATGTATGAAACTATCCCTATCTTCTCTAATATTTCAAAATTCCCACACTATCTTACTGCCAACTTTGGGCAGCAACCCAATCTTATTAAACATATTTTCTCTTTCACTTTTATAAAAACATGTTCACCCACTTTAAAATCCCTAAAAACTATGTTCTTGTCTTCATAACGTTTCTTCCTATCTTGGGAAGCCTTTAGATTCTTCCTAATCCTTGTATATTCTCTTCCATTTCTCTCAACAAATCTGGCCCAATGATAGCTCTATCTACTAGGTTATCCCATCTCACTGTGTGTTACACTTCTGGCCATTAAATGCTTCAAATGGGCTCATGTTTAATGGGACTTGATAACCATTATTGTAATCAAACTCTACTTAGTGGATATAGTCTTCCTATTTTTATTTTTGGTCCATCACATACATCCTAAGGATGTCTTCAATTATCCTATTGGTCCTCTTTTTTTTCCCATCTAACTCTTGGTGATATGATGTACTAAGATTTAGATTTGTCCCAAAGCCTTTGAACAAACCTTGCCAAAATTTGGATGTAAACTTGAAATATATTTCTAAAACTATTTCCTTAGGAATTCCCTGTATCCTAGAAACTTCTTTCATGTAGATCTCTGCAATATTTTTTGTCTTGTGTGTTGTCTTCACATTAATAAATTTATGCATTGCAATAGTCAATTTGTCCACCACCACCATGATGGAGTCATGTTTCTTCACTATTATGGGAAATTGTAATAAAATCTATTGTGACCACTTCCCACTTTCATTCTAGAATGGGCAATGGCTATAGCATCCCTGCTAAATGTTTGTGCTTTATTTTTACCTTCTGACACTCTAGACACCCTGTTATGTAGCTAGCCACTTCTTTCTTCCTTCCGAGACAAAAGTATTAGATCCTTACAATTTTAATGTATTTTTTGGTATCCTGGGTTCCTAGCATATGGAACATTGTGCATTTATCTCAACACTATATTTTTTAGCTCCATGGAATTTGGCACATACACCTTTCCTCTGTACAAGAGGATTTCATCCTCTTTCAATTCATAATTTTTAGATTTCTAGTGTAAATTGCCTTTTTGTAAGTTTTCCTTTATTTGTAAATAATTTTGATATGAATTTTATACTTCAATAATTTTATCTTTTAAATATGTCATGTACATTCTTATGGATGAGATATTCACTTCATGAGCTCTTTTTTTGAGTGCATCAACCAACTAATTTTATTTTCCTTTGATATGTTTAATTTCAAAGTCATACTCACTAAGAAATTCCAGCCATCTAGTTTTTCTGACATTTAATGTTGGTTGTCCAAATAAATGATTTATACAACATTGGTGTGTTCTTAGCTCAAATATCCTCCCCATGAGGTAATTTATCCACATTTTTAATTTATTTACAATAGTTTCTAACTCTAGGTCGTGTGTAGCATAATTTGTCTCACGCTCTTTCAATTTCTAGCACTCGTAGCATACCACATGATCATTTTGACTAAGGATTCCATCGAGCCCTTCCTTCCATGCATCATGCACACTACAAAGTCTTCATTTGGATCCACAATTTTAATATGGGAACACTTGTCAAAATATCTTTCAACTACTAAGAACTTTCTTCACATCTTGGAGTCCATTCAAATTTCACTCCCTTCTTTTGCAAGCAAGTAATTGGGCTTGAGATATTTGAAAAACCCTTTATAAATCTTTGTTAATAATCAATAATACCCATAAATTATTCGACCTATGTCACATTTATTGGCACTGGACACACTTTAATGGCCTTTCTATTGTCGGTATTAACTATTATCCCATCTTCTAAAATAATATGCTCCAAGTAATGAATCTTCTTTTGATAAAATATGCACTTACTTAACTTGGCATACAATGTATGCTTTCTCAAAACTTGCATCACCATTCTCAAATGTTGCTCATGTTATTCTTTTGTATTTGAGTAGATGAGAATATTATCTAAGAAAAAAATCACAAACTTGTCCATGTACTCCTTAAACACTCCATTCATCAAGCACATGAAAATTGTTGGGGCATTTGATAGCCCAAATGGAACTACTATGAATTCATAATGTCCATATATTGTCCTGAATGTTTTCTTGCTAATATCTTCTTCCCTTATCCTCACTTGATGATAACCTAATCTCAATTCAATCTTGGAAAATATTCTTGCACCTTTCAGCTGATAAAATAAATCATCAATCCTTAGAAAATGTTATTTGTTCTTTATAGTGACCTTATTCAGTTGTCTGAAATCAATAAACATCCTTAAGTTTCCATATTTATTCTTCACAAAAATAATTGGTCCTTCCCAAGGTGACACATTTGGGCGTATATACACCTTCTTCAAAAGTCCTTCAAGCTATATCTACAACTCTTTCAATTCTAGTGTGCCCATTCTATAAGGTGTCTTGAACAAGGGAGCATCTTCCAACACCAAATCAATAGAGAAATCAATGTCCCTCTTTTGTGGCAATCCTAAATTTTCCTCAAAATCATCTTCAAAATCCTTTAAGACTAGATGGT
>JASDQU010373549.1:42364-60303 GCA_032191745.1 Picea mariana
GGAATTTCTCTTAGTTATGGTTTGGAATTTCTTCTTGGTCTTTGGTTATTCTTTCTTGGTGCACTAGCCTTGGAGAAAGTTACACTACCTTGGTTTGCTATTGGATTTCTTCCATAATTATTTGTTTGTCAAGGTTAAGGTGCTCAGGGTGGCCTTTGTGCCTATGGTTGGGTGACAATATTTCTATATTTTCTATGGTGAAACAAGCACACCTATTTTTCTAACAGGTTATGGGGCCAGGCTATCTTCAGATAGTCTAACTATTGGAAGATAGATTGAGAGGATTTTCTCAGCTGTATTTGCAGTTGCAGTCAAAGTTTTGTTGTAGCAACAAAACCCTAACCCTCTTGTTAAGGAACCTTAAGTGAAGATCTTGACCTAATCCCTGGATAGCCTAGTGTTCCCTAGCCTAGCGCACCTTCTGGTACTCTCAACAAGCCAAGGTGTCAACTTTGAGCTTTTGGTCAAATTCAAAGGTTAACCAATTCAAAGTCAAATGTTGACCAAGTCAAAGAAATCATTATTTACTATATGAAGTCAGAAAACAAGTTAGAATGGGATTCTAACTTCAGAGCATGGAAGATAAGGATTGAACACATCCTTTCCAAGAACAAAGTGTTGGATATCATGAAAGGCAAGATCATGGAACCATAGTTTGAAGTAGGAAAATAAAAGGATCCTAAAAATGTTGCGTTTCTGAAGAAGTTCAAGGACAATGACAAAAAATCTATTAGAATCATAGTGGAATCTGTAAAAAGACCACTTGATACCCTACATCTCTCATCTTGACTCATCTAAGAAGATGTATCATTCCCTAACTAACCTATTCTTAGTCAAAAACATTTGGAAAGTGATGATTATGAAGAATGAGCTCCATGACATGAAAATGAATGATGATGACAACATAACATCACACTTTGTAAGAATCTCTCAGTTAAGAGATCAACTACAAGATATTGAAGAAATAATTTCAGAAAAGAAACTAGTAAATATAGTATGCAAGGCCTTCCCAAGACATGGGATGCATTTTCCGCAAGAATGAACACAAGAAAGGAGTATCTCACATTTGAATAAATTTGGACTTGTTGTGCACAAGAAGAATCAAGGATTAGCGCAAAAGAGAAATTCCAAAAGAAATATGATGATCAAGCCTTCACAACAAAGTTCAAGAATTTTAGGAATAAGAGGAAGTTTGTCTTAAGGAAGAAACCAAATCAAGAAAAGGATATTTCAAAAATATAATGCTTCAACTGTCGAAAATATGGTCACTACATGAACCACTATCCCGAGTTAAAGAAAATTAAGGAAACGCATGAAGCAACAATTTCTGAAGAAAGGGAACCCTCAAAGAAATCCAAGCAGTACAAAACAAACTTCTTCTTCTAGTCAAGGTAACAATATTCTTATATAACATAGTTCTTGTACATACCATGTTTACATATTTCCTATGCATATCATGCATATCTATTTATTATAATATAATATGGTCAGTGAAATGAATACCTATGGAATAATAACAAGATAAGTATTGTTATTATGATGAATACAAGTCAAGTAATGCACATGAAAAAGATAAAGTATGTTGACAATATTTGGTGGAAATTCATGTGGAAGCTATTATATAAGTAACAACTGCCAGATGGGCCATAATTAGAATCAAACTTGAAGAGACCTAGAAGGCGTTAGACCAGAAAGAAGTCAATAATCAAGAAGAAACTAGAATAAAACTTGTGACACTTTTCAGAAAGAAATAAGGATGCAGAGGGAAGCATGGACTATTTTAGATGGAGGAAGATGATTCGAGAATTCCAAAAGAAGAACATGCATTAAGGCATGAAGTTGGGATTAGGAGGGAGATAATAACAAACCATATGATCCATTGAAGAATCTGTGAAGATTATAAAGTAATTTTCCATGTTCCCCATTGGAAGTAGCAGCCATGATAAGAAACATGTGTTCAGTTTGACTCTATAAGAAGTGTTTCTTTGAAAATAAGCCTTAAGTAGCCTTGTTTTTCCATCTACATCTATGTTCCTATGATGAAAGGAATAATTTGGAATCTTCAGGAAGGAAGGGCATGGAATCTATAGAATACTCCATGGACCCAAAATCTAAAGAGGAACATGAGGAAGAACATGAAGATTCCAAGAAGGAAATAAAATCCAAGACAACCAATTATTATACTGAGAATCATAAGACTACCAACATTGTTTGAACACACTAGATGAAATCAAGAATAATAAATGGAAGTTATGATGAAGAACAATGTATGTAAGAAATTATGAAAAAGACTTACGAATGGAAGCATTACGAGATTCAGAACGAGAGGTTCTTCTAGAAGGAGAGAGAAGACTATGACAACAACTTGTTCCAATAAACTAGATATACCTCTTGTAGTATCCATGGATTGAAATGTACATGTAAAAGATTATTCTTCCCAAATAAGCAAATTGAGAAAGAAGCTTATGCAGAGAAATATCAAGGTTGTGAGGTATACCAAAAAGAGACCCATTTATGCAAAAGGAAGAAGACCTTGTATGGATTCAAGCAACTTGATGTAGAGTATCTCATATACAAGATAAGTGTGGATAAAACTCTTGTAGTATTATATATATAAAATAGTATGCAGAACATAAAACTTTTAGCTAGAAATGGCATAAGAACAATGATATAACCATAACAATACCAAAATAATACCAGAATAACACCAGAATAACACCAGAAAGAGCACCTTGATTAATGATAACAATATTCACTTGCCTCTTCAAGGGGGAAACCTCTAGTAGAGAATATCTCTATTACAATAATATCCAAGAAAAAAATTCGCATACCCTATAGTCCTATTTATACTAAATATGTCTATCCAAGAACAATGTAGAGGAATATCCTTCTAGAAGCGGAAGATTCTATTAGGTCATCTTACATTGTACTTATTCTTCCTCATTGTTAGGCTGTATTAATATTGGCCTTTATTACATGGAAACCTATTATTATACCTATGTTATGGGTTATGGAGGTTAGGTCCCTAACATGTCCTCCCCCTTAAAAATATCCTTGTCCTCAAGGCTTGAGATGAGGAAATTGTTGTAGAATGGTAGTTGGTTCTCAAGTGGCATCTCCTAGAGTTGTATATTTACACTGGACTAACACTTCCTTGATGGTGCGCTGAAGCAGATGATGCTCACGCTGGTCCAAAACGGCTTGTGGATGCAACCAGATGGAGCCTTATTCATCCAACTCAGGAAGGTTGGTTTGATTTTGGAACTTAGTTCCAATCACCTTCTTTAAGAAGGAGACATGAAAAACATGATGAATCTTAGAATCACTGGGAAAAGCTAATTGATAGGCCATTTGTCCCACATGCTTGAGAATGGTATAAGGACCATAAATTTTGGATGCTAGTTTATGACAATGGTCATCCTTGAGGGAAGTTTTCTCATAAGTTTGCAGTCGAAGAAACCCCTGGTATCCTTCTACAAATTGACATTTATAGTGAGCTTGATCTTCATGTTGCTTCATCTGATTCTCGGATATGACTAAATTATCTTTGAGGGTACGGAGAATAGCCTCTCGAACCATAAGCATTTGGTCAACCTCTTGGTACTTCGAGACACCTGGAAGGTATGAGAGAACTGAAGGTGGATTGTTTTCATACACTACTTCAAAAGGAGTCACGTGGGCAGCTGTATGGTAAGAAGTGTTGTACCACCATTCATCTAGTGGTAACTAGTCAACCCACTAATATTTTCTTTTCGATGCAAAACACGTCAAATATGTTTCCAAACACTTGTTGACAACTTCAATTTGACCATCAGTTTGGGGATGATAAGCGGTGTTGAGATGCAATTGGGTGCCTTGTATCATGAACAATTCTTGCCAAAAATTGTTGGTGAAATTGGGGTCTTGATCAGAAACAATAGAATGAGGCATGCCATGAAGCTTGAAGACCCGATTCATGAAAAATTGAGCCACTTTGGAGGTTGTAAATGGGTGTTGAAGAGAATAGAAATGAGTATATTTGGAAAGACGGTCAACTACAACCATGATGAGTGATTTATTGCTCGATTTAGGTAAGCCCACAATAAAATCCATAAAGATATCCCTCCAAATAGCAGGTGGAATTAGAATATATTGTAGTGTGATAGGAGATTTTACTGTTTTTCCCTTGTTGCATTGACAAAAATCACATTCAACCACAAAATTGTGAATGTCCTATTTCATACCATCCCAAAAAAAAAGAATGTTTGACCCGATCATAGGTTTTGGTAAACCTTGAGTGCCCAATTGTGGGTGTAGCATGAATCTCATAAAGTACCATGGATTTAAGTTGTGACTATTTACTTAAATACAAACAGACTTTGTATCAAAGCTCATCATTGTCACAAGAGTACCCTGGGGAAACTGGAGAATTGGCTTGCAATTGTTGGATCAGATGCAAAATTTTGGGATCATGTAGCCATTCTTGGAAAACAACTTGGAGCCAATCTGGCACAATGAAGGAGAGGGAAAAAAGGGACCCTTCATCTTCATATTGTCTTGAAAGTGTATCAACAACCACATTATCTTTTCCTTTCTTGTAAATGATATGATAATCATATCTAAAGAGCTTAGTCACCCATTGTTTTTTGCACTGGGAGGAAGGAAAATGTTCCAGAAAAATATTGAGGCTTTGATGATATGTCTTAATTTGGAAGTGCTTCCCCAATAGATAAGGGTGCCAAAGATCCATTGCATGTAGAATAGAAAGCATTTCCTTTTCATGGATTTATTTTCCCAAATGTCGCTCTGACAATTGTTTGTTGGTAAAGGCCAAAGGCCGACCATCTTGCATAAGGACTGTTCCAACTCCTCTCCTAGAAGCATCACATTCCAGGACAAAGGTATTTTTGAAATCAGGAAGGGCCAGGACTAGAGTGGTGCACATGGATGCCTTCAAGGTTTGAAAGGCCTGATCATCTACGGTAGTCCAAGTTAAATATTATTTTTAAGGAGATAAGTGAGAGGTTCTGCAATCTTTCCATAATTCTTAACAATATTATGATAATATCATGTTAACCCTAGAAATCCATGAAATATTTTGAGAGTATTTGGGCGAGGCCAATAGTGCATAGCTTCAATCATTTTAGGATCCACCCTGATACCTTCCTTGCCAACAATATGACCCAAGTACTTGACTTCTATGGCTCCAAAAGCACATTTTTATCGTTTAAGGAAATGTTGGTGTTGAGAGAGTAGATGTAGAACTTGATACACATGAGCAATATGGTTTATCCAAGTTTTACTATAGACATTGAGGATATCATCAAATAAAACTAAGACAAAATGACGAAGAAAAGAATGGAGGACATGATTCATGAGGATTTGGAAAGTGGAGGGAGAATTACACAAGCCAAAGGGCATGACCAAAACATCATAGTGACTCTCATGAGTTTAAAATGTAGTTTTAAGAATTTCTTCCTTGGTCATATGTATCTGGTGGTATCTAGAATTAAGATCAAGTTTAGTAAAGAACTAGGCACCACTCAATTCATCAAAGAGGTCATCAATGACAGGAATGGGAAATTTGTCTTTGATGGTGAGATTTTTGAGGGAGCGTAAGTCATGACACATGCGCCAATAAAATTCTTTCTTAAGGACCATGACCACGAGAGAAGAGTAGGGGATTGTACTAGGATGGATAACTCTTGCAGTGAGCAATTCTTGAAATTTTTTCTCAATTTCATTTTTCTGGGAAAAGGGATCACGATAGGGAAAAACATTGGGAGGAAGGATATCAGGGACAAGGGGAATGGAGTAATCATGAATACCATGGAAAGGAGGAAGTCCCTAAGGAGCGGGAAAAAAAACTTGATGTTTGTAGAGGATGGATTGAAGGTCCTACGACACAGAGGGTGTCTTAGTGGCTTGAATGGCATGGATTTGTGCAATAAGTCCATAATGACCTTTTTTATGAGATTTTCCATGTGATGGGAACTGATGATCTYTGGRGAACCGACGGTGATGCCTTGGAACTTATATTGTTGGCCCTCCTGGTGGAATTGCATGGTTAATTACTTAAAATCCATGAGAATGGGACCTAGAGTCCTTAACCATTCTGCACCCAACACAATTTCACAACCACCCATGTTGATAGAAAACATATGAGATTCCATGTGGTACTGACCAATTTGGAGACACGCATTTTCAAAATTCCCCCCACATTTCATGGAACCTCCATTGGCAATCATGATTTGAAAATTATTGACGGCACAAATATAACAATTTGTTTCTTAGGAAATGATTCGATCAATAAAATTATGGGTGCTTCCACTGTCAATAATGATGATGACCTTTTGATGCTTAATGTAACCAATTATCTTGAGGGTTTGGGTAGTAGAGAACCCAGTGAGATAATTCAGGAAAATGACTAGTTTGACTTTGGGAGGGTCGGAGGGTGGGGTCATGTCAGTGGGTTTAGGTGACTCAACCATAGGGGGGGGCTCAACATTGTCTTTTGAAAGATCCTCAAAGATGGCCATAAAATTTTTGTGTTCCTTACACTTGTGCCCAGAAAAATATTTGTCATCACAATTACAACAAAGGCCTTTGAGTTGGCGTTCAACCATTTCAGCTCTGGTCAATTTATGGATCTTTAGGGGAGTAGAAGGAGGAGTGGGAGTGAGTGGTTTCATGCAAGGAGTAAAGGAGATTTTTCGGGTTTGAGAAGAGACAACTTGTTTTTCTTCCTTATCTCTTTTAGTATCTTCCACCCAACTCCGAGGCCTAACCATGAGGACATGAGAATGAATCTCATCCTTGAGGCCACTGATACAACATTCTCATAAAAATGCACGAGACATGCCCTATATACGAAAAGCTAATCGCTCAAAGGAGTCTATAAAGTATTCCACTATGCCATATTGTTTAAACTTTTTCAAACGACCTAAAATGTTGGTGTCAATGTCAAAGAGTTCATAAACCTTTGCCACAAATTATATCCAAGCCACATACCCTTGACGAGAATTTTTTCTCCATTTCCACCATTGCCAACATTCTTGATCTATATAGAGAACACCATACTAGAGTTTGGCCAACTCATTTGTAATGCCATACAAAGAGAAATAATGTTCCATTTGAGTTACCCAGCCAGTGGGATCCGAGCCATCAAATTTTGTCACATCCACACGCAGAAGGCGTAGCTCACATTGAAAGTGATGGGGCTGAAAATTATGGGAATTAGAGGAAGTTTCACCTTTGGAGTGCAAAGGTGGCTTAGAGGAGGGAAGATCTAGAGGGATATTCAACTGGACATAGATAATTGTTGTGAAGGATTCAATATGGGTAGCGAAGGATTCAACATGGGTAGCGAGGTCCTATTTGATGGTTTCCAATTGGCATCCATGGAGGAATGCATTTTTTTATTGAGGTTGAAGAAATTTTCACTGATTTGCCTCACTTCTTGTTGGGTCTCTATGAAATTAGAGTGCAAGGAATTAAAGCGAGCTTACAAGTGTTGGCTATGGGTGTGGGCCATGATGAAGATGGAAAACGAAAAGGGATGGGTGGAACCACATAGAAAATGGGTTATGGGTGAAGTGTATCACGACGATCAGGGTGACGAGTGGAATCCAATAGGGTAAGGGCCAAATAAGGGTGTTGGAAGGGGGTAGGGTCCACGAGAAAACAAATTTGTTGAAAATGATAGATATGAATTCGATAATGGAAAAGAGAGGAATCCAACAGGACAGGGATCAAATAATGGTGCCAACAGGATCCTAATTTTTTTTTAACTATTGCAGATTTATAATCTGATCTGAAGAATACTGCAGTGATGAAATGCCCAAATTCTTAACAGGAAGAAATGTGTAGTAATTCTGCAACCCGAATGTAGGAGGCACAATTGCGAGACAATTTATCTTGTATGTTATGTTTTTTTTTTCATCCTAAGGATTAAGGTATGCAGGGTGTCTACAGAAAAGGGATTTCATTATGCTATAGCTCTCTGATATATGTGTGAGGTCCAATAGTAGTACTCGGACCAAAATCTTAGGGTACCAACTAAGGAGGCTAGATCATGCCCTTATCCATACTACCCAACTACCCAGGTACTAGAGAGTATCTTCTCGAGTGTTTTTCTGAGTGGCACTATACCACTTAGGTAGCTGATCATTTTTTCTATGGAGGGATTCAGGAGATCTGGGTCAATCTATATATAGGTGTTGTCTGATGCACTACCACTCGAAGGGGTACCAAAAAGGGTTACAATGGTGGCCAACAAATGTGCGCTTGAGTACCACTTGTATTTCCTGCGTGTATGACTCCCCGACCGTGGGTTTATGCGTGTAATGACAGATCTTTGTAGCTTTAAGATGTCAGAATACCTCTCTACCCTGAAAAACATTAACCCGCTATTTTCTGCCAAGGAAAGTGCTCTGATACCACTTGTAGTATTCTAGATATAAAATAGTATGCAGAACATAAATATTTTAGTTAGAAATGGAAGAACAACAATGATATAACTAGAACAATACAAGAATAATACCAGAATAACACCATAAAGAACACCTTGATTAAGGCATGCAATGTCCACTTTCCTCTTCAAGGGGGAAAACTCCAACAGAGAAGATCTCTATTACAATAATATCTAAGACAAAACTTCTCATACCCTCTACTCCTATTTATACTAAATATGTCTATCCAAAAGAACAATCTAGAGGAAGAATTTTCTAGAAGCTGAAGCTTCTATTAGGTCTTCTTACATTTGACTTATTCTTCCTTATTGCTAGGCCTTATTAATATTGGTATTTATTACATGGAAATATATTATTCTACCTACGTGATGGGTTAGGGAGGTCCCTAACAACTTCCTATGACAGAGAAAGTGTATCATAATGGTTACTCGGAAGTCCGAGATGATGGATTGCAAATCCATGGCAAACTACCATGATAACAAATCTAAAGAAGTTGAGAGACTCTAATCCAGTAGACTTGTTTCTGTATTGACAATTAATTTTCTCATTAATTTATTTGGAGAATACTTATCTACATATTTATTTTATGGGACGTTTGAATTATGACATACAACTGCATGGATTTATTGATTCAGATTGCACAGGGAGTGAAGATGAAAAACCAATTTCTACTTGGATATGTTTCAGTTTGAGATTTTCCACGATGTCATGAGTTAGTAGGAAATAGAAGTATGTTGCACTCAACACTACAGAAGAAGAGTATATTTCAACTTGTGATGCTTGTATGAAATATTTCAAGTAAGTTGGTTTATGGACCATCTGATCAGGTGTTGAATTCGACCATGATATATTATAATGATCAGATCTATGTAAAGATTTTAGAGAACTTGGTGTTCCATGACAAGTCAAAGAACATTGAGATCAACCATTATATTCTTCATGATAAAGTCCACAAGGGATAAGTGGTTCTCTAGTATATCTCCACAAATTAGTAGATAACAGATATTTTGGTAAAGCCTCTGTCCAATATAATAAGTTTGCATACTTAAGGGACAAGCTAGGGCTCGTGGAGAAAAATTCCTTATTGAAAAAGGAATTGATTATTCCCAGGTTGGGAGGGAGAATTGATATGTTATTAATTTATGGACAGTCATTTTCCATTTCGTAAAATAGTCTAGGTTGGGAAGTTCATTTCCAGTCTGGAAAGTGGTTCGAGATTTCTGACGGAGAATCATTTTTCAGTTCTGAAAATGGTGCAGATCGTACAGTCATTTTTGTAATGAAAATGGTCTGATAGATTGATGATGTACCATAGATAATGATTCCCCTTGTGGACAGTGTGGAGGAATGGTATAGGACAATAATTCTTCTTGGAAGTCACTATTATTAGTGTTCAAGTAGAATGGTTTTCCTCGCTAGGTAGTCATTCTTTCAAAGTTCACAGTTGTGAGCAGTTTCAAAGAATGGTTCGTTTAGGATGTTGGTGAAGGACAGTCATTTCCATAGGAAATGGTCTGGACATTCATTCCCTAGGGAAAATTCTTTCTCTCTAGGTTGCACTGTGATTAGTACCAGAAGAATGGCCCATTTAGGTGAATGGTCTAGGTTCAACAATCAGGGACATAAATTTTCTAGGGAAGACTCATTCTCTCCAAGTTGCACTATGATTAGTGTTGGAGGAATGGCCCAGTTAGGTGAATGGTCCAGCCTAAAAAATCAGGGACAATTATTCTTATATTCTTTGGAATAATAGTCCATATAGCCCATGGTTGATGTTTTACTTTCTGAGGGAAGATGCTCTTCCATATCTCACATATATGAGTGGATGAATGGCCCAAATGACTCAGTTTGTATCATGATATTGTTGATATCAGATGATATGATTGTTGTGGAGATTGTATGTCTCTCGAAAATATTTGTATGCTACTCTGGTGGATGTGATCCACTGGTAGTGACTATGTGCCACTGGTTAGTAGCTGTGTGCTACTAGGAGTGGTTATGTACCACTGGGTAGTAGTTGTGTACTACTATGGATATATATAGTTGTGTTCTATTGAATCACATTGTTCTAATTTCCATGGACACTATCACTAGTGTTGGAGATGATTACCAGCTACATGGATAATCAATATGTTGATGGATAGACATTCTCCCTATGGAAAATGGTCTAGGATAGTCATTTTTTTAGGACGTATGTCCGGATTAGAAGAATAGTCATTAAATCCCATGGCATGAATTTTGGCATCTATTGGAACAATTATTCTTCTATGACATATGTTTGGATTAAAAGAATGGTTATTGTATCACTCCATGGAGTGAGTGACTTTTTCAACATCATTCTCGATTACCCAGATGGAGTATTTCTTCGAGATATGATGCAGTTGATGCGATCAAATGATACTGATAGTGATGATGATGCTCATGATTTGATCATGAGATAACATGTGTGGCTATGATGATGCTACCACTTGAATGGTTTTTTTGTGCTCAAGACCATTTCCKTTCATACATACCTAGCTAGGAGGGAGTGTTGATATTATGGTATTTGTGGGAGGTATTAACCTCCACATGTAACCTTTGACAAGACTAGAATATTCTGGGAAGCAAGAGAAACCCTAAAACGTTGGATAATAACCCTAGGAGACAAGTCGACGCAAAAGAATATTTAATATTGAGTTATTAGCCTCCATAAGGATAATTTGGCTCAGTAAAGTGAGATAGAGTAGTATAAATAGAGGGTGCTATAGCTCATTTGTATCTCTCATTCTCACAACTACATAATACTAGTGGTGCACAAGTTTGGAGAGGAACTGCAGCTGCAGTTGATGCAACTGGCATTTTGGTTTTGGCTTGGACTTTCTATTGGTTATGGATTGGACTTTCTGCTTGGTCTTTGGTTATTCTTTCTTGGCGCGCTAGTCTTGGAGAAAGGTATGCTACCTTGGTTGGCTATTGGATTGCTTCCAGAATTATTTTGTCTATCAAGGTTAAGGTGCTCAGGGGTGGCCTTTGTGCTTATGGTTGGGTGACAATATTTCTATATTGTCTATGGTGAAACGAGAAAACCTATTTTTCTAACATGCCAATTGTTGGCCCCGTGATATGGTTAATTTAATAACGATAATTAGATCCTTTTTGGCCAAATGTGTATGTGCATTTTCCTGTTTTGAAGAGTTTTGAAGATTTTTTGTGTTAAATCGTCGTGGTTCATACCAGGTATGTATGATTCATTTTTTATGATGGTTTTGAGTACAATTCAGCATGTTTTAATGATTTCAGGAAACTAATGTGTGTTCTGTGTGTTACAGGGCAGAATTGCGGTTCAGTTTTACATTCGGCACTCTGTTCGAAACTCCATCCGACACTCCATCCGAAACTCCGTCTCGCAGACTATCTTGCACTAAAACCATGGGCGATTTGGAGGTTATCATATCGACGGCTAGAGATGGGTTAATCAGAGACATGGGTTTTCTTTGTGCTCATGGCCTCCAACTACTGACTTGTAACAAATCAGATTGGGTTGTTATGCTGGGCATTTATTGGCTCGCCTTGTTTCTGGAAGCCATTGACGATTAAGATGCATTGAATGTGATTTGTTGTTTTAAGAGGAGTTTTACCCTTCCAGTGGTCGACCTATCATCTTGTAAACATCATAAATACCACATCAGTGTTCAGACAGATAGTTACGAGATCAAAAGAATAATTAAGCTCTGTTTTGCCAATTCTAGACATATTTTGCTAAAACTCTGTAAAGCTGCGTTTTTTATTTTAATGTTGAAATTGTGTTAACTGATGTCATGATTCATCCTTGAAGAGTAGCCATGACTTTCTGGGGGTCCCACCAATAGTCTGGGTGAATATTTAGTTAGTTTTCTTGTGAATTTGAGTAGTGTAATCGTCATTTTGTTTATTTCCTGTACATGAGTTTTTATTGTGTTTATTTACTGTATAAATTGTTCTTCATAATTTAATTAGTGTAGTTCAGTTTTGCAGGTTATTATGGAGGCTAGTGGTAATATGCAATGATCTGTTAGTTGATAGAAAATGAAATTGAAATTTCTTAGCTACTAACCTTGTGTATAATTAGATGATAGTTAGATTTTTCATATGCTGAAATAGAGCTTAAAAACAGAGTTAAAACATAGTAGTTAGTTTATGGTTTCTTTGGCAAGTTTCGGTGCATGGATAGTTGTTAGTCTTACTTTTCATTTCTAGTTTACTTATCTAATTGCTATTTAGTTTTTCTTATCTCGTTGTTAATCAGTTTTCTCATTTAATGTCTTTTCATATGTTGAAATAGAAATAGGATTTATGTTATGTCTTTATGAGTATTTTCCATTTGCAATTTAATTCGTTAAAATAGGATTAGATTTTTTTACTTTATGCAATTTCCTTCTCTAGATCTAGGTTGCAATTTTAAAGTTGATTATTGAGTTTAGTTTCCAGTTATGAATCTAATTAGTATGAATTTGCTTAATTAGCATATAATGCAATTGAATTAAATAAACTAGTGTTTTTATATTGTTGATGATTAATGCATATATTGAATAATCACATGGATATGCAGGGTAGTTGATGTTGCTTCTATCATGGCTAAGTTCTCATTGGATTGTCTAATTCACACTTTTCACTTTTCTATCGAAGTCAATGTTGAGTTTATACCTCTTGAGTTATCGTTAATTGTTAAATTCCATCGTGATATTATAAGATACTGGAGACATAACCATCGACACTATATTTGAGTTTTCTTGCTTTTATAGATTAGAGAATAGTCTTCTTGCTTTGGTAGATTAAAGAATAGTTTTCTTTTCGTAGATTAAAGAGTAGTTGTTGATTACCTTTATTGTAATGATGTTTTGAATTTAGTAGATTAATATTTCCTTTAGTAAATTATAAGTAATTATGAAGTTTAATTTAAGAATAGAGTTCACTTGCTTATTAGTTTGATTAGTTGTTTATTGAGTAATTTGGATTAGTTTACTTGTTGTATAAGTTATCATAGGTTAGTTAGTTGATTTCTTACTTGTTTACTTTCTTTTATAGGGTAGTTGCTTGCTTGTTTACCTGCTTTGATAGGGTAGTTACTTGCTTGTTTACTTGCTTTAATAGGGTAGTTGCTTATTGAATTTGAGTAGGTTAATCAAAGTTGTGTGATGTGGTCATTTCTCATTAGGTAGATTAAATAGATAGTTTTATTTTGCTTATTGCCATGATTAATTTAATTTTATTTAAGTAGGGTTTTCATTTTCTTTCTTAGGACTATCCATCGATCCTTTGTTCAAAAGTTACTTAGGGTAAAAAATTTAAGTTTCTTAGTAGGGTTTGATCATTAATAGTCTTTGCTTGAATAGATTAGCCCTTAAATAGCCCATCTCCTTAATTAGACTATACTACCTCTAGCCTTTCTGCCTTGGCACATATAGTGCTACAACTCTAAGTTTACTTACCTTAGGTTGACAATTTAATTGAGGGTTTTTAGTGTGTTTTTAGTGCATATAGAACACCCATCATTTTTGGCGTCGTTGCAGGGGAGTTGTATCAAGGTAGGAAATAGTTAGGAAATAGATCATTTCTAAACCTTAGCATTAGTTTGGTGGTGGGGGAACTTTAAGACGAGAGGTAAGAACCTGCACATCTGCTATAGCAGGTCCCCCAAAACCCAATGGTAGTTTTTCTTTTTTTTTTTGTTTGATTTCATGAATAGGCCTAGAGACTCAAAAGGTAGATACATTAAATCTAAATTAGACCTTTCAACCAAGTTTCCTTATGACCTTTTTGGGGGAAGGAACGTTCCACTCACAAATTCCACAGATAGATACCAAAAAATAGGAACTAGCGCAACCCAAAGAGATAAAGTAGTCTTTGAAGAGACTAAGATAGGGAGCACTATAGAACAGAAAATTGAAGCATCACTAATAGTGGAACAAGAGGCAAGACCACTCAAGCCTTCCGCAGAACCAAACAATACAACCTTTGTTTTCTTACCACCACCAGGAGACCCTAATTTTGAATACATCATAGASCCTGACAATGTGAATACATTGTTTGGTAGTTCAACYAATATAATTGTCTCTTAAATTGACACAGAAACTTTGGCACCAATAATATCAATCGACTCGAGTAGAGTCCCAGACATCCAATCAATAGGAAGACCTTTCCAGCAAAGGGAAACCTTTTTCTCTTCAAAGATAAAACCAYTGAGGTACACTCTTTTTGGAAACTAAACCAATATGGATGATMAGGGGGATCGCAACAATGTAAGACACAGGGAGGAAGAAGAGGCTGGAAACCAAACCGAAACTACCTTTGTGTTTCCAATTTTGGACACCACCCCAAATGTCAATATGAAAAATATTCCTCTCTCAGCACTGCCCACCTTTTATGGTAAAAGTAGTGAAGATCCAGATACCTTCCTATTTGAATTTGACATCTTTTGTAGGAGCTACAACTACTTACAAGATGCCTAGAAACTAAAACTCTTTCTTGCCACCCTCAAAGACTCTGCACTAAGATGGTTCATGGGGTTGGGAGAATCCAGTATTAGGTCTTGGGAAGCCATGAAAGATATCTTTCTTAAAAAGTACCAAGACTATTGCAAGACCAAAGAATCTCATAACGATATTTTCAAAATCCAACAATTAGAAGATGAGAATCTCAAGTATTATATGGAATGGTTTGCATACATCTCCCAGAAGTCAAAATACCATGACCTCCCAGAGGATGCAGTTAGGTCTATTTTCCTTAAGGGAATTTCAGAAGAATACCTAGAGATGGTTAACCTGATAGAATTAGGTGACATATCTCATAAACCATTTTCCGAAATATGTGAAATGTGTAAGAATTACTCAAGGAGTAGAGCTAAAACATGAAAGAAAGTTCAGGACCCTTATAATAGAAACTTAAAACCAATTAGTTGAGGTTGTATCACAAGAGAAGAGATAGGGAACCTTTTAGAAAACTTCAAGACAAATATATTAAGAAAAACAGGTTCCCAGTTGGACACCCTAAATATTAAAAAGAAATAGGATGAGGAAAATGCAACAAAGAGCATATATTTCCCAAGATGCAGGAGGAATCACTCCTCAAGGGAATTCCCATTGGATAGCATTTCAGTTTGTGGCTTCTGCACAAAATACCATTCAACTAAAAAAATTCCATCATTGCCTGGTTTGTTAGCCATATATAAGAGTGGGGATCCTGGGGAATCCTCTTATGCACGCTAGAATGCCATGGTAACCTAGGAACCAGCCTAGATATCTAGATCCACAACCTCAAGTTCCACCTTAATATCAACAACAACAACAATGGAACTCACCAAGTTGGAAAAATTGGTCTGCACAGTACCAACATCCTTGGCCTCAAGGATGGAGAGGAGGGAATAACCAAGGGAACCCTGAAGGTCCACCTATCCCTATGTCCAACCATACTTATCCTCAGTTTCTGCTGAACAATCTGCAACTTCTGCTATGTTTTATTCCACCACCTTTACCTCTTATTACACAACAACAACCGCTACAATATCAGAATGAAAGCTCCCTGAGACAAACATTATTACTGGAAAAACTAGTGCCCAATCCCAATAATAGGCCCACTCAGCGTCTTCACAATGTTGAGATGCAGGCCTTCCTGACATATGTTATTACTCATGTTCCATTACAAGAGATTCAACTGAGGTCGGGAAAAGTTATGGACAGGAAGAGACCTTCAATAGTCATCCAAGAAGAGGATGATGAAGAAACCATCAAACAACCCACATATGACACTAGGTGGGAAGATGTTATTATTCCTAAGGACCAAGAACCCAAGATTCCCCAAAATGAACCTTCACAAATTACGAAGGCCCCTCCTTATAAAAAAATATTAGTAATCGAGAAACCTACCACTTGGCCGGAATTTGACATCTTGAATGAATTGAAGAATATTTGTGTCAATATTCCCTTGCTAGAAGCCATTAGGGATATTCCAATCTACAGTAAGGTAGTCAAAGAATTGTGTATTAAGAAGCTAGGTAGGAAGTAGGAGGATCCTCCTACAACACATTTGATAGGAGAACTTTCTGAATACATATCAGAGCAGTCAAAGCTAAAAAAATATGGGAACCCAGGAAACCCCATAGTGACCATAACCATTAATGATTTCTCCATTGGAAACACTCTCATAGACCTAGGGGAAACCATCAATGTTATGACCGCTACTACCTTGGACAAATTATAGTTACAACCTATTCTTAGACCTACCCCAACCATTTTGGAATTAGCAGATAAAACTAGGGTTATACTTGAAGGAATTTTGGATGATATCATAGTTACTTTAGCCTCATGGGAGTACCCAGTAGACTTTCTGGTCATCCACTCAAAGCATCCTACCAAAGGCCATCCCGTTATCTTGGGAATACCTTGGTTAGCCACAACCAATGCATTTATTGGCTGTAGAGAGGAAGAAATGACCATCTCAAATGGAATTTCTATCCAGAAACTCACCATATATCCTCCAGCCCAATCTATCATGGACAATCTATGGTGGCTTGAATGTCCATATGAGAATGAGGAATGTGAAGAACTCGTATTTTTAGGTGACCATGCATGGGAACTTCAGGAGGACACAACGGAAAATGTGCTAAACCAGTTCATTTATGCTATCACGTGTGTTGATTTTCCACAATATTTTCCCCAATTTGAATACATTTTTGGGGAAGAATTTCATGAACAATTGGACCCATCCATTTTGTCTTCCACATATTTCATATTCGAGATAGATGAGTCTTCCATGTCTTATACCATGCCATACGAGATTATCCCAAGAAAATTTCTACATATAAACTTCGTGCTAGATATAGACCAACAAAAATAGTTAGTAAGTATCCTTAAAGAACAAACACGAGTATTTGAATGGGAATACACTGACATGAAGGGTATAAACCTTGACACATGCATCCATCACATATATACCCAGGGGGAAGTAACACCTATTAGGAAACCCTAGAGAAGGATGAACTCAACACTCAAGGATATAGTAAAAGAGGAGATCCAGAAGTTATTAAATGTTGGATTTATTTATCCCATCTTCGAAAGTAAGTGGGTATTCCCACTTGTAGTGGTCCCAAAGAAAGTGATCGAGAAATGGAGAATTTGTGTTGATTTCTGGGAACTCAAAAAAGCCACTCTGAAGGATTACTTTTCTCTTCCTTTCATCGACCAAGTTTTGGATACCCTGTTTGTAAAGAAGTATTTCTCCTTTTTAGATGGGTACAGTGGGTACAATCAAATTCTCATAGAACTCGAGGATCAGGACAAGACAACCTTTACGTTTCCTTAGGGCACCTATGTCTATAGGGTCTTACAATTTGGATTGTGTAATGCTCCTACTACATTTCAAAGAGAGAAGTACTAGGGATATTTGCCGACCTTATTCATGATTGTGTGGTGGTGTATATGGATGACTTTACAGTATATGGAAATACTTACCAGGAAGCCTTAGATAACTTATAAA
>JASDQU010373549.1:73010-83593 GCA_032191745.1 Picea mariana
TGTGAGAAAGAACTTGTCCCCTACCGAGCTAAACTACACAATTACCGAGAAGGAATTCTTGGTAGTAGTTCATGCTATCAATAAGTTTCGTCACTACATTATAGGTTACAAAGTATTTGTACATATAGATCATTCCTCCAATAGATTTCTAATGAATAAACCCATAACTAATGGCCGAGTGACTAGGTGGCTCCTGTTATTGCAAGATTTTAATATCGCCATGCTTGAACGACTTGGAAAGAAGAATTTGGTAGCTGATTTTCTTTCATGAATAAAAAATGAGGATGATGATATTCCTGTAGATGATAGCTTCCTAGATGCGCACCTTTTTTCCCTCACTGTAAATACCTCGTGGTTTGCAGATATGGAAAATTGTTTGGATACTAGGAAGTTACCATCTCATTTGTCACCTCATGAAAAGCGTAAAATTATTACACAAAGTGCTAATTACGCTTGGGTTGGCCATGACCTTTTTCAGACAGGTCTTGATTTGATTATTCATAGATGTGTTCGAGAGGATGAGGTACTAGAAATACTATGAAGTTGTCATGATGGACCATGTGGTGGCCATTTTTCTGACAAACGTACAACATATAAGGTGTTACATTCGGGTTACTATTGGCCTAGCATTTTCAAATATGATGCCAAGTATGTGAGGAGTTGTGATAGTTTCCAAAGGATAGGAAGAACTATGTCAGCTGATGAAATTCCCTTGCATTCCCAAGTTATGATTGAACCTTTTGAGAAATGTTCCCTTTACTTTGTAGGACCAATTTCACCCATGTCTCGTAAGAAAAAATGTATTCTAGTTTATACATATTATGTCACCAAGCGAGCAGAGGAAAAAGACCTATTTAGGGCTACAGAAAAATATGTTGTCGAATTCATTTATGAAGAAATATTTACCCTCTTTGGTGTCCCTCGTGAATTTTTTATAGATGAAGGCACTTAATTCACTTCCAAGCTGATGAGAGAGACAACAGAGAAATATGGGATTAAACACTGTAAGTCTTCTCCATACCACCCACAAGATAATGGTCAGGTAGAATCTACAAACAAAGTTATGGAAGCTATATTAACCAAGATTGTTCAATTACATCACTGGGATTGCGCTGATAGGATTCCAGAAGCTTTGTGGGCATATCAGACATCCTAGAGAAACACCACCTAACATACCCCTTATGAGCTAGTGTACGGGAAACAAGTACTTCTATCAATAGAATTCCAAGTGAGGACTTTCCGTATTGCCGCAGAATTGGGATTAAACTTAGATGAGGCTCAGAAACAACAAGCCCTACAATTAAATGACTTGGATGAGATCAGGCAAGATGCCATCCAACAAAAAATGTTAGTCCAAAACCAGAGRAGCAAGTGGCATGACAAGTTTATTAAGAAGAAACACTTACAACCTGGTGATTGGGATTTTTTGTTTGATTCCTGATTTAAAACCTTCAAAGGAAAAATCACCACCCAGTGGTTAGTTCCTTATGAGGTAGTCACTGTATATGACAATGGAGCTTTGAAAATTAAAATGGTTGATGATGGACAAGTCTCCTTTGTAGTAAATGGACACCGACTCAGATTTTATCATAATCCCATTTCCAAAGAATACTTTCTATAGGTCATTTCAAATGACAAGGCATTGGCCTTAGCAGATGAGGAAGTCCCCCCTTGTTCTTGAATATTTTCTGAATTTTTCCACTGTACATATGTAAATAATTTTGAATTTTGTTGATAATCAATTCTAGATATTTTTGTAGGTATTTATCTCACAGGAGTAGACAGTTCAAGGAAATATAAAAGAAGGATTTTTATTCAAAATATTTCTCTATTTGAACCTTGTTGTCTGCTAAGCATCAAATGAATATTGACTTGCTGTAATTAGCCATATTTTTTCAAAGATTTTCATCTTCTATTTTTCTTAAGGCATTTTAAAAAGAAGTTTCTCTTGAAAATATTCACCACTATATAAGGAAGTGATACCGTAACCATCAAGCTTAGAGGTATCTCGTATAACTTTCCCAAGAAACCTGAGTAAGTGAGTAAATTATCTTTATTAAAAAGTAACAAGGAGGTCTGATTAGCGGTTAGTCATGGAAACATCACAATAACTTACAAAAGAAGAAAGTAAGTTGAGCCTAGAGATACCTTTTTGTTCTTTCTCAATGACACCATCCACTACAAACTAAATAGCTTGATTATATCATATCTTTAGATAGGTTCACGTTCGCTTAAGTACCCCTTACATTAGGAAAATCACTAAGGAATATAACGAAAAGTCATCCTCTAACATAAATACCATCCCAATTGAAAACAAAGAAAGAAAAAGTTGTTTTCAGAGTTGTCCCACCATCTTCTTGCACAAAGCAATCTTATACTAAAATCTTAAAATATGGAGGGCTAGTATCTGAGGGTGTAAGAGGATAACCCATCAGGATACTAAAAAGGTCTGTTGGTAGTGGGTATCGTCCTGTGGTATGACTAGATAAACCCATTGGAGTACTGAACAAGCTTGCTGGCAATGGGGCATTCTACCTAGTGAGGATGGTAATCTGACAAAAATAAATAATAAATTTAAGCTTGTCATGATGTATGACATTAGTTGTAGATAGAGCTAACATGAAGTATCTATGATTAAGTTAAGGTTAATGAACTCCATAAAATTTCCATTGGGAACTAACTTTGAGACTATCTTGAAACTCTGTTGCCTACCTCTTCTTATCTATATATATGATCTCTTATCCTATAGGTGGGGCCATCTTTTAACCATCTTGTCAGACAAATCTATGAGATTTATCTCTACACTTAACAAGTTGTAAATCTTCGGCTATTGGGAGAACTGACTGGCTTCCTATATTTTTTTATTGTGAGGTGTCACAATACTTAGGTGTGGGGGAGGGGTTCATGATTTGACAAATGATCATTGCCTAGAGAAGTAAATATTTGTAAAAATTTATGTATTTTTTTCATGATAAAGGTTATTACATATACAATCATTTTATTTTTGAAATACTAAATTCCCTGTGTGTTATAAATTACTATACATATTCTTAATAGACCACTTTATTGGTTTATTTTTGTTACAGGTTGTTCATTGTACGACTGAAATTACATGTTTTATGCGAGTGGATTGAGTAAGAATGGTGGCGAAATCAATAATAATGGGACACTCTTCCTCTGCTCCTATTCACTGTGACTGTCAAAACCATTCCAAGACTGCAGGCTATCCATTTCAGGAGGTAAAAAGGCATTTAACACAGAGCTACCATATGGAGTTCCATATGAAGTTTCGTATGAGGTGCTGTATGAAGTGTCGTATAAGTGTCGAACGAAGTGCCATATGAAAAGATACACCAGTAATTGCCCACAATTTCAGGTAACTAAGAATTAATGGCATTAAATTGAATTAGCTCATAGAAATCAAGATCGAATGATGAAAACCTTATACATTTTCATGATAAACTGTCCAAGTCAAAAGACTTGGACATTGATCTAACTTCGTATCATTATGATTTCCCCCAAAAATGCCTTCAAATTTGAATTCACTCACACATGGCAACTCGTGCATGCATGTGTGCAACCAATTCCACCCTAGGTGCACTCAAAAAGGGAATTTGGTTATAATGTTATATCTCAAACTCACCTCTTCTCATTCCAATTCACCTCTGCTCACTTGCATTTCCCCCTTTTTTTAAACACACTCAGTCTCTATTCATTTCACTCCTCAGTTCAATTTCTCTCGGCCCCTGCACAATTGTGCCCTTCCTTGGCCCGATTGCACCCTTTATCTGAATTTCTCCCTCTGTGCATTCTTTCCACATAGTCATGATGCCCAAAAGGTATGAGCCATATTCTGACGCTGACCTCTTCGCCATCCCTGAGTTTGCATAGTGCAGGGAGATATTTTTGCGTGCAGGTTGGGGACCATTTTTGTCTCATTTGAAGGGCCACGACGATGGAATCTCACTGAAATTTGCCCTCAATTTTGATGGGAAGATAGCACATGTGGGGTCTCTCACCTTTATATTTTCAGAGGAATCCATAGCCGCAACCATGAAGCTTCCAAAAGTGGGAGATAGATGGTTTAAAAACCAGTAGTCGTTGCGATCAAGCTATAACAGGGTTTTTAAACCAAAATTTCAGAACATCTCAGGAGCTAAAGGATACTCCAAGGAGTGGATAAAATAGGAGCTAATCAACCCTTTCATATTCATCACCAGGTTGATCACATGTGAAGGTAGATATTCCACCTTTAAATCTTGTCACTTTCGATTGTTAGCACACTTTCAGTTCAACAAACCATTGAATTTTCCCTTCTACTTTTTAAATAGCTTGGAGAAGATGTCCACTCAAATGAAGAAGAATGTAAACAACCCCCACAACAACCTCTTTCACCATGGCCTAATCAAACTCCTTGTTTTATCTGAATTAGAAAAACAAGGGAAAACTTGGGATGAATTGATTTATCAATTTGCAAATCCTCACTTGACAATCAAGACTAGAAGAAAGACATTGGATCTAAGGACTATTTTTCCATCCAAAACCCACTCTCCAAGGACTCCAAACCCTCCTGCACAAGCCATTTCTTTACCAAAACAAAAATCCAAGAAGCTTGTTGATATCCCTGCATCCTCATCGGGCAAAAGGACCAAGAAGCCTATTGTTAATCTCCATATGCCTTCAATATCTCTTGATCCTACACCCAAGAAGCTATAAGAAGTAATTCAACAAGACTTTCATATAGTTCCCACAAATAGGATAGGAGCTAATCGATTTAATAGCGGACCCTTTCGAAAGAGTACCCGAAGAACAATAGGAAAGCCTTATGCAAAACCCCTGACTACTTCAGACCCTATCCAAGTGTCCTTCGATCTCGAGAGTCCTCAAAAAATACTTAGGGAAGTGTCCATAGACGAATTGAAGCCTCAAAGAAATACAAAATCTGAACTTACTTCTCCTCATCAACCCCCTATTACTCCTACCTCACAGATGCCTACCCTAGATCATAAGAATGATAGACATTCTACACATTTCAAAGGATCTAAGCCCTCCTCCAAGATATATGATCCTGATCTAGCCATGGAGAAATTACAACAAGAGAAATTTTAGCTGCTGCAACAATTGGAATATAGGAAGACTACGAACACGCATCTTCACCATGATAATGCAATTCTCCAAGAAAAGGTGAATTCCCTTCAAAGGTTGGTTGACGAGATGACCAAAGCCAACCGCAACCTCTGGGAACAATTGAAGAAGCACAAGAGGCATTAGACAAAATCTTCACGACAAGAAGGAGAATCTTCTAAAGATGATCCTCCTCAGCAAACTTAGTCATGAGGGGCAATTCCTTTTTGTTTGCAGTGGGACCTGCAAAATATTAGGTGTGGGGGTAATGTTGGGCCAGTGATATGGTTAATTTAATAACGATAATTAGATCCTTTTTGGCCAAATGTGTATGTGGCTTTTCCTGTTTTGAATATTTTTGAAGAGTTTTTGTGTTAAATCATTGTGGTTCATGCCAGGTATGTATGATTCATGTTTTATGATGGTTTCAAGTATAATTCAGCATGTTTTAATGATTTTAGGAAACAAATTCGCATTATGTGTGTCATAGGGAAGAATCACAGGTCATTTTTACATCCGACACTTTGTCCGGTACTCCATCTGGCACTCCATTCGGTACTCCATCTGGCACTTTGTTCGACACTCTGTCCTGCACTAAAACCATGGGTGATTTTGTGGTTATCATATCGACGACCAATGATGGGAAAATCACAAAAATTGGTTTTCTTTGTGCTCATGGCCTCCAGCTACTGAGCTTCTAACAACTCAGATTGGGTTGTTATGTTGGGCGTTTATTGGCTCATCTTGTTTCTATAAGCCACCGGTGGTTAAGATGCATTGAATGCGATTTGTTGTTTTTAGAGGAGGTCAACTCTTCCAGTGGTCGACCTCTCAGCTTGTAAACATTATAATACCACATCATTGGTTAGATAGATAGTTAGGAGATCAGAAGAATAGTTAAGCTCTGTTTTGCCAATTCCAGACATATTTTTCTAAAACTGTGTAAAAATGCATTTTTTTTTATTTTAATGTTAAAATTGTGTTAACTGAGCTCGTGATTCATCCTTGAAGATTAGCCACAACCTGCTGGGGGGGGCACCAATAGTCTGGGTGAATATTTAGTTAGTTTTCTTGTGAACTTGAGTAGTGTAATTGTCATTTTGTTTATTTCCTGTACATGAGTTTTTATTGTGTTTATTTACTGTATAAATTGTTCTTCATAATTTAATTAGTGTAGTTTAGTTTTGCAGGTTATTATGGAGTCTAGTGGTAATATGCAATGATCTGTTAGTTGATAGGAAATGAACTTGCAAGTTCTTAGCTACTAACCCTGTGTATAATTAGATGATAGTTATATTTTTCATATGCTGAAATAGAGTTTAAAAACAGAGTTAAAACATAGTAGTTAGTTTATGGTTTCTTTGGCAAGTTTCGGTGGATGGATAGTTGTTAGTCTTAGTTTTCATTTCCAGTTTGCTTATATAATTTATACTTAGTTTTTCTTATCTAGTTGTTAATTAATTTTCTCATTTAATTTCTTGTCATATGATGAAATAGAAATAGGATTTAAGTTATGTCTTTATGAGTATTTTCCATTTGCAATTTAATTCATTAAAATAGGATTAGTTTAGTTTACATTATGCAATTTCCTTCTCTAGATATAAGTTGCAACTTTAAAGTTGATTATTGAGTTTAGTTTCCAGTTATGAATCTAAGTAGTATGAATTTTCTTAATTAGCATAGAATGCAATTGAATTAAACAGAATAGTGTTTTTATACTGCTGATGATTAATGCATGGATTGAATAATCACATGGATATGCAGGGTAGTTGATGTTGCTTCTATCATGGCTAAGTTCTCATTGGATTGTCTAATTCACACTTTTCACTTTGCTATCAAAGTCAATGTTGAGTTTATACCTCTTGAGTTATCGTTAATTGTTAAATTCCATCGTGATATTATAAGATGCCGGAGACATAACCATCAACACTATATTTGCGTTTTCTTGCTTTTATAGATTAGAGAATAGTCTTCTTGCTTTGGTAGATTAAAGAATAGTTTTCTATTCGTAGATTAAAGAGTAGTTGTTGATTACCTTTATTGTAATGATGCTTTTAATTTAGTATATTAAGATTTCCTTTCGTAAATTAGAAGTAATTTTGAAGTTTAAGTTAAGAATAGAGTTCACTTGCTTATTAGTTTGATTAGTTGTTTATTGAGTAATTTGGATTAGTTTACTTGTTGTAGAAGTTATCATGGGTTAGTTACTTGATTGCTTACTTGTTACTTTCTTTGATAGGGTAGTTTCTTTCTTGTTTACTTGCTTTGATAGGGTATTTGTTTGCGTGTTTACTTGCTTTAATAGGGTAGTTGCTTATTGAATTTGAGTAGGTTAATTAAAGTAGTTTGTTGTTGTCATTTCTCATTAGGTAGATTAAATAGATAGTTTTCTTTTTCTTATTGTCATGATTAAGTTAATTTGCTTTAAATAGGGTTTTCAGTTGCTTTCTTAGGACTATCCATCGATCCTTTGCTCAAAATTTACTTAGGGTAAATAATTTAAGTTTCTTAGTAGGGTTTGATCATCAATAGTCTTTGCTTGAATAGATTATCCCTTAAATAGACCCTCTCCTTAATTAGACTATACTACCTCTAGCCTTTCTGCCTTGGCACATATAGTTCTACAACTCTAAGTTTACTTACCCCGGTTGACAATTTAATTGAGGGTTTTTAGTGTGTTTTTAGTGCATATAGAACACCCATCACCAATTGATTACATAAAAGCACCGGTGCGAATTTCATATGAAACACACCGGTGAGTTTTAATATTAAACATGTCAATAAGATTAATAATTAAAATACTCCGAGAAACATTGACCTGTGATAGTGAAATTATTATTATTTTTTAATTCCATTATTTATCAAAAAAATTACATATATCATATATTTTGATTAGTGAATTTGGACATGATGTTTCGATTAATTTTTTATATCATCAGATTTTGCATCTCTTCATTATAATATTTAGTCATCCATATATTTAATCAATGATGTAACATTTCATAGTGACATTGGACAATGTAATAGAATAAACTAAAACATATTTTATTATATGAATAAGAGGGTCGTTTTCATACAAAATGGGGCACTTATCGGTAATCCCTTGTCTTTCAATTGGGGCACTATGTCCATTACATTAAACAAAAATGTATGATTTTCACAAAAAATTATTTCAAAAAATACAATTGCAGCTTGCATCGATATCCAAATATATTGGTCATCATTCTTCATTGCTACTGTTGTTAGTGCTCGAGCTAATTCCATGCTTTGGGTTATTTTGTTGAATGTTTGGTTGGTTATCTTGATTGTTTTGTTCTTCTTGAAGTTCCATCTAAAAACATAAAAATAAACTATAATGAGTCTATCTATATTGGTGAGAATAATGAAAATTGAAATAAATAATATACATGAATGCAAATTGAAAAACAACGTACCTCCAAAGAAAGAATCGACTCACGAATCATACACATATGTTCAAAATCAAATCTCATGCCTTGTTTCAACAATTCTTTTGTTGGCTCAGTTCCATACTTTGTTTCCTGCAAGTTTTATACCCCATAATAAATCATAGATTTAATATAAAATATTAGTTTTGTTTCATTAATTATAAAATGATAGAAGTAAAACAACATAGATTATACTCACAAATTCCACAATTATTTTTTGATATGCCAACATATACTCACAACCCTTAATTAACCCAATTTCAATCAATTTTTATGATGCCTCTTGTTTGTATTTTAGCACTTATTTGAAGAGATTCAAGGATGAATGTTATAAAACAACTAAAAATATACAAAAAAAAAACTTTAGTTGTTATAAGGAAATAACAATTACTCACAAACTTTTCTATCAACCCCTTTCTTCCTTGTCATCCATTTTTATGTGCAGAATGAGCTCCATTTTCTTTTCTTTTCTATAAGAGAATATTTGAAAATTAATATTTAATGTTTAATTAATTATTTGTACCTAATAAAAAAATTCAATGATTACATACATTTGAAGCACATTGTTGTTGAGATACCTCTTCCTGCAATGAAATTATGTCCAATTCTTTGACCATATCCTTGTACACTTTTTTGGACATTCCTACTGGCATATTTCAGATATCAGCTCATTGGTCCTATGCGATTTTCATAATTTTCCTGAAACAATAACATGACAATAAAGTAGTTTTATATTCATATATGAAAACTAAATATCACAAAATTAATATTTTAATAAATGAATATTTTGTAATATATATATATATATATATATATATATATATATATTCTAAAAAAATGTTTTTAGGAACATTGCTTTTTGAAAGATTCTTTTTTGTTGTTGTATGTTTTTGTTATTGCATGTATGATAGGTCTCATTAACCATTGCTCTCGAAATGCTTCTTGTAGTTTAAATATAATATGGTTCTTGGAATCATTGGATTGATTTCTGTATTGTAAGTGGAAAGAATGTCTATACATCCATTCCACTATATCCCTCATAGTTCTGTAAAAAATTTTCCCCTTTGATTAATCTCCAACACCACTCCAGATGAGTTCAGGACCAACTCATCATCATTTACATCTTCTATATTAATTATTTTTTTTTTGTTATGATGACATGTTGTTCCCTCGTTGTTGGTGGTTGTATAACAGTAAACATATGTGAATTAATAGATTGTTTGAAATGTGTCATCCAATATTCCTAAGTATATTATTAATGAAAATTCAGAAATATATATATATATATATATATAGATAAATGATATTGAATAATATTTTTTCATTCACCTAATTCATACCTCTACAATTTTTTCATCAAGCTTTTACACTCTTCTACACTTAGATCAGAAATAATCTTATCAAGATTCCTCATTTTTTGGCCCTGCATGACACACACTAACCAATACATATTAGTTAAACATACACATAGTTCAACCATGTTAATTTTGTATAGAATTTACAAAGAACCTTCCTTTTTTGTTTTTCTGGATGTGTAGTCATTGTGTCCACCATAACTTTTCTTATTTGAACTCTTCTCACTCATATTTTTATGAATATACAATCTCTACCATTCAATACCGAAATTATTAAATATATTTTATAAATAAATCACATAATTTTCAGCGAAAAAAAATCATTGTAACCAGTGTGTTTTTTATATACAAAGCATCAATGAATTTATTACATAAAACCCACCGGGGCTTTTCATACTACAACACACACTGAGAAGTTTAATTTATTTTTTTAAATATTGTAAATTACAACAACACGATATATATAGAAGAAATCACAATGACTACAGTAGAAAACAAAAACATAGGAAAAAAAATTAAACATTCATAAAAAAAAAAAAAATAGAAAAATTACACATTGATAAGAAGAAAAATTTATAAAATTATGTGACAACATTTTTTGTATTGTTTAGATAAGAAAACATCGACGGTAATTTTTTTTTTCACCATATTTAAAAAA
>JASDQU010373550.1:2622-15225 GCA_032191745.1 Picea mariana
AAACATATAGAGATCAAATACTACTTTATTCAAGATAAATTCTGGGAAGGAGAAGTAAAGCTCCAGTACATCCCCACAGATGAGCAAAAAACATATATCCTGACAAAGCCTCTGTCCAGAATAAAGTTTGAAAATTTCCATGACAAAATGGGGATCGTAGAAATAACTCCCTTAGTTGAAAGGGAAGAAATGACTCTCCAGTTTGGGAGGGAGCAATGAAATATTATTGAATTGAAGACAGTCACTTTCAAGTTTGAAAAATAGCCCAACTTGGGAAGATTCTTTCCAGTTCGGAAAGTGGATTGAGATTTCTGACGGACAAACATTTTCTAGTTCAGAAAATGGTCCAGATTGTTGATGTACCATAGACAACGACATCCCATTATGGTTAACATGGGAAGTGGTCTAGCGAAGTCTCTCTTCTTGAGGGTTAATAAAGAAGACTGGCCTGCCTCGCCGGACAATGATTTCCCATTGTGGTTAACATGGGGAATGGTATGTTTTGGAGGTTGGTGCAGTACAGTCATTTCCTTTGGAAATGGTTCGGACAGTCATTCCTTAGGGAAGATTCATTCTCTCTAGGATGCACTTTATTTAGTGCCAGAGGAATGGCCCAGGGTGGGGAATGGTCCAGGTTCAACAATCAGGGACAAACATTCCTTAGGGCAGATTCATTCTATCTAGGTTGCACTTTGTTTAGTGTCAGAGGAATGGCCCAGGGTGAGGAATGGTCCAAGCTCAAAAATCAGGATAGTTATTCTTCCTTGCTTGAGAAGAATAATCCATATGACTCATCATTGATGTTCTACTCTAAAGGTAGATAATCTTTCAAATGTCACAGATGTGAGTGAAAGAATGGCCCAGTTGATTCAGTCTATAACAATATTCTTTGTGCAGGTTCATATCAGATGATTGTTATGGAGACTATCTATCTCCAGACAGTAGAAATATGCTACTGTGGTGGATATGTTCCACTATTTGTGACTATGTTTCACAGTTTGAGTAGTTGTGTACTACCATGGATAAACAAAGTTGTGTTCTATCAGTTGATGTTGTACCAATTGTCATGGAGATTATCCATTTGGTTAATAATGACAGTTCTCGTGATACTACCAGTTGAATGGTCTGTTTTTGCTCAATAACATTATCATCTATACATCCCTAGCTAGGAGGGAGTGTTGATATTATGGTAGCTTCGGTAGGTATGAACCTCTATTATGACCTTTGACAAGATTAGAATGTTCCGGAAGAAAGAAAAGAAATGAAAGTAACCCTAGATGAGATGTTGGCTGAAGAGAGATAATTAATATGAATTAATTGGTACCCAGAATGAGAATTTGGCCCAAACAATTCTTCTAGGAATACTATAAATACAGGGCACCAATCTCTCATTTGAAACACTTCTCAGAATCGTAGAAAGTCACTTGTGCGCATTGCATTTTGGCAGTCTTGTGCACAAGTCCTGGGGAAGGTGCTCCGCCAGTTTTGGGTTGGACTCTCTGATCAGCTTTGGTTACTTCTTGCTTGGTGCATTAGCCTTACTGGCTATTGGATTTCTACTAGGATTCTTCTCTCTATCAAGGTCAAGGTGCTTGGAGGGTGTCTTTGGCCTATGGTTGGGTGACAATAGTGATATTATCAATGGTAAAATGAGCACATCCATTCATATTCTAACAACATCTTCCTCGTTGCTCGTGAAAGCTTCCTTTTGTTCAACTTTTGCTTGCTGAACACTTCCTTTTCCAACCCTAAAATCTACTTCCTTATCTCCCCTATCACCCTGTCTAGTTTGTCTACTGGCTGGCTCTTCTTATGCAATCTCTTCTGCCGCACTTTCTTCTGTCGATCAAAGGGTAGATCATCCTGATTCCCCATGCTATTTTTTCCATATCCTCCAGCCTTAACTTTCCACTTTTCTATAGACTCCAGTCCTGTAGTCTCATCATTGAGTTGTTGCACAAATTCCTCCCCTGACAGATCAACTTATGTCATCTCCTCTTGTGTTGGTTCAGTTCCAACTTTCTCCATCCATTCCTTATGTTGGTCAGCTCCTCCATATGTTTCTAGCATAACCTGTTGGATGTGATGACTTTGCACTATAACCCTTCTCTCTAGGGAATCCAATTCTTCATATAGATCAAAAAATTCCATGTTGTCTATCTCCTCTTTGGCTGCAAAGTCCAGTGTTACAATTATTTGATGTTCAGCTTCTTGGTTAAAAATTTCGAGCAATTTTGCGGAATGATCTTCTCCTTCTGCTGGGGAAAACATAAGTGTCTACTCCTTCTCCTCCTCCTTGACAGCTTCCACTAGTTATTCTACTGTCACTGCCTCTGCAACACGTGTTCTTTCCTCAATTGGGTGGCTTGGTAGGAATATCTCAACCCTACCAATGATCATAATACACTTTTGGTCCTCCCTTGTCAGCATTCCTTACTTTTCTCCTGGAAAGTTTGTTTTTCACTTTGCCACTGAGAGTATCTCCAGCTTCTTCTTTTCCTGAAATCTACAGACAAAAATTGGGCTCTGATACCACTCTTGGCGCAAACCCCCTTCCCTCCAAAGGGTTGCTTGACCCCCTGGTCTAGGATCGTTCAAATCAGTGAACCGAATGGTTTGTCGGGATCCTCATGGAAACTGATTTATCTTGACATAGACCCTTTGCTTTCTAAATGTAGGTTATGTGGCACCTATGGACCCTCTCTTTAGCACTTTTTAATTCTTAATGTCAACCGATGCTAGCTCTCTGTGGTAGGCTACCCTCCTTGGTTTGACCACGGACCATGACTGTGGGCTATCTCCCTTCGTGATTATGTACTTCGAAACTTTCACGAGCTACTTACTCCACTTTTTCTCGATTCCCGAATCGATCAATTCTTCAGGACCCGATATATGGTCCACGTTCCTCTCATGATCAATGGCTCTGATCACTTTGTGAGTTCGGACTTCGCGAATACTTTATTCTCCCGACTTTGTCCTCCCTGAATTGCGAATCAAGGAAGTGTCGATCCCAACTCCACATGTCCTATCCCAATGGACGACTAAGATTACTTCATCTCCTAGATCTTCGGGTATTCTCTCTATCCCTGCAGACGATTTCTAACATTCATCTACAACTAAAATGCATGTAAATGACATTCATAACACAACATCCATTACACATAAATTGATAACAAGAAAAACTGACATTTTCTATTAATTGTAGAACATCAAATTATAAATGTTTGATTTTGGACTGCGACTGAGTCTCGACTCTCATTAATCTCCCTAACTGGGCTTACAATGATTTTGTTTTTCACCGAATTCCAACTACCTACAACAACAACTTCCCTACTTGGCAACAGACAAATATTTATACAAGAGGGGGTCAATGAGCTTCCCTCACAAGCTAAACTAGTTGTGTCAAATCACCATTCAAAATGCCTATCTAATGGGAAAATTACAATGATGGAAATATGCTCCAAATTGGATGCAGATCCCTTTTGCAGTCAACCACTTAATGGTGACGTTATCTCCAACTTGTGTGAATGCACACCTTATCTCTTCCATCTTGTCATCATTAAATGCATGGATCACGCTTTTGATTCTCAAGGAAAAATGAGAGGGCGATGCCTCTCCCTTTCTTGAATGCGCACCATACTAGTTAATTGAATAGTGTGTGCTGAGGTGGAGCGATGCTCCTGCATCATACTCCACGTCTACGAAAATCATGAGATCCTTCTCATAATATTTCCAGCATGGTTGAAATCCTCCTGGATCCTAAAATTTCTCCTGGAGATGTCTTTCAGCTCCTCTGATGTTACTCCTACATCTTCCTCGTTGGTCGTACAAGCTTCCTTCTATTCAACTTCCTCATGCTGACCTCTTCCTTTACCAGTCCTAACATCAACTTCCTTATATACCCTATCAACCTATCCATTTTGTCTATTCGCTGGCTCTCCTTATGCAGTCTCTTCTTCCGCACTTTCTTCTATCGATCAAGGGGTAGATCATCCAGATCCCCCACACTATTTTATCCATATTATGTGGCATTAACTTGTCACTCTGCTGCATAATCTAGTCCTGTAGTCTCATCATTGAGTTGCTACTCAACTTCCTCCTGTGACAGATCAACTTCTATCAGCTCCTCTTATGTTGGTCTAGTTCCAACTTCCTCCAGTTGTTCCTTATGCTGGTCGGCTCCTCCATCTGTTTCTCGCTTAACCTGTTGGATGTGATGACTTTGCACTATCACCCTTCTCTCTAGGGCATCCAATTATTCATACAGATCAACAAATTCCATGTTGTTTGTCTCCTCTTCGGTTGCAAACTCTAGTGTTGCAATTATTTCCTATTCAAATTCCTGGCTGAAATTTTTTAGCAATTCTATGGAATGCTCTTCTCCTTCTACTAAGGAAAACATAAGTGTCTACTCATTCTCCTCCTCCTTGAGAGTTTTTTCTACCTATCCTCCTGTCGATGCCTCTGCAATGCATGCTCTTACCTCAACTGGGTGGTTTGGTAGGAATATATCAACCCTGCCAATGATCAGAATACATTTTTGATCCTCCCCTTTCAACATTCCTTGTTGTGTCGAATCTACTCCTAAGTTAATGAGACCATCATATAGTCTCCTCTCCTCTCCCTTGTCCATCTAGTAATCTAGGATTTTTCTTATGCCTTCGTAGGAGTCTATGAGATCGATTGATCCCATCTCATTTCCCACCTAGAAACATGAATTTCCACTGTTGCTCCTCTTGCAGTCTATGTGATCCTTAGTTGATCTCCTTTCCTCACCACTGAGGCTTTTCCCAACTTCTGGTTCACAAATGTAAACCACTTCCTCCTTGTCACTGAGGTTTTCAATTTCCCTCATCCACCTCCTCAACTCTCGTTGCTACCTCCTGGCCAACAACTCTTGGACATGCCACTTTCATTTCGTCTTCAGAGGCCATTCATGTGTCTAGTGAACCTTTTCCTCCTATTGCAGCTTCAATGCCAGCCTATCCATCTCCACTCAGATTTCAGTGAACTCTTTGTCAATTTTTTCTTTTCTTTTCATTTGGCAGACTACTCCTCAACCACACTTATGACATTTAGAAGTCATCTTCACCTTCCACCTGCTCTCCTGGAAACTCTGTTATTCACTCTACAACTGAGAGTATCTCCACCTTCTCCTTCACCTGAAATCTACAGACGAAAATTGGGCTCTAATACCACTCCTGGCGCAAACCCCCTTCCCTCCAAAGGGTCACTCGACCTCTCAGTATAAGATCGTTCAAATCACTGAACAAAATGGTTTTCCGAGCTTCTCATGGGAACCAATTTAGCTTGACACGTGCCCTTTTCCTTTTTGACGCATGTTATGTGGCACCCGCGGACCCTCTCGTTAGCACTTTTCAATTCTTAATGTCATCTAATGCTAGTTCTTTGTGCTAAGCTTCCCTCCTTGGTGTGACCATGTTAAAATATTGTGTAACTGCAAAGAATATTCTTATCCCCTTTTGTGGATAAAGATAAAATATATTTATTGTTGATTAGATCTATCCCCTTTTGTGGATTGATCATGTCGTTCATTGTAATTGACCAAATCCCCTTTTGCGGATTGGTCAAACCCTAATTGTAATAGGCTAAATAAGAAGTTGGTCCCATAATATATTAAAGAGGCCCCATAATATATTAAAGGTGGTTATAACCACCCAAAAGAAGAAGTCAGCCCTACTAGTGCAAAGACACTTCCACACGTGCTAGAATTGTATAAATAAGAGAGGCCACAACCTCATTTGGACACACACTCAACTCACTCATCTAATGCACAAGTTTTGAAGGAAGCTACAATTGCCAGTTGTCGGTTGCTGGAAGAAGGAAGAGAGAGAGGCGTTTTTCTCAGTGTTGGATATTCTCTATTGTCTAGTTCATTATCTTGGCATTGTATTGGCTATCTATATGAAGGAAGTTTTGCTAAGTTTTCTTCCCCTTGAGGGTTTTCTAGGATAAATTCTTGTGTACTCTTGTGATTGTGTTTCTCTCAGTGATCCTGTCTATTCTATTGTTATCTAGTAAATTGAAAGTAACCTAATAATAGCAGAAAATTTAACATGGTATCAAAGCTAAGATGAAGAGAGAATCTTTCAAAGGAAAAAGAAAAATGTCATTATTGTCGTACATGAAAATAAGGGCTTTTTATTGACGAAGGTTTTCATCCCCAAATCCATCTAGAAAGATGCGCCCTACCTCAAGGAACATTTTGGCATCTTCAGCACACACTTTCAGTGGCTAGATCTCTCGGAAAGTGAAACCCCAGTTTTCACAAAGTACCAGAAGTACCGGAAAACTAGAAGCAACAGTCCAAAAATCTGCAGATCAAGTTTGAAGGGGTAAAATTTGGATTTTCAAAAATCTGGTTGTACTAGCGTACTCACCTCATTCCAACGCATCTTTTAGTGAGTTCAGTTTTCAGATCCAAGAAATTTGATTTTTTGATTATTTTTATAGCCTGCAGGGCTAGGGTTTCTATTGCAAGAAACAATGGCTACCAGCATGAGGGTAGAAGACAGGCTGAAAGGATATAGAAACTTCATATCTTGGAAGCATAGGTTGCAGATGATTCTAGATGAGAATGATCTCCTAGAACATGTTACAGTAAGTGTACTAGAACCAGATGAAGCATAGCAAAATACCAAGCATAATAAGAATGAAAAGAAAGCAAAGAGAATCGTGTCAGATTCAGTAAAGGATCACTTGATCCCTCATATATCTGAACTACAGACAAGAAGGAAAATGTATGAAGCACTCAACAGGTTATATGAAAGACAAGACATCAGCCAAAATCTTACCTTAAGAAATCAGTTTCGTAATATGAAGATGGAAAACTCAGAATCCGTCACATCCTACCTTATGAGAGTTTGTCAAATCAGAGATCAGATTGCACCTATAGGAGATTTCATTAGTGACAAGAATCTTGTAATCAAAACCCTAAATGGGTTTCGAACATTTTGGATTCCTTTTGTACAAGGAGTGTGTGCAAGAAGCAAGTTACCCAAAGTTGATAAGTTATGGGCAGATTGCACACACGAAGAATCTAGACTTGCAGACCAATAAAAGAGATTAATTGTTGATGAAGAGGAATATATTACAGTTCAAAAGAACAAAACATGTTCCTTCATAAGGAAAAATAAAGAAGCTAACTTCGTAAGAGTTCCAGACTAGAAGAAAGATGTTTCAAAGATCAGATGCTACAACTGTCAAAAGTTGGGACACTTTTCCTATGGCTGTCCTCAAAGAAAAGGGAAAATAAAGCATCAAGCACATGTGGCAAAGGAAGAGGAATCTCCTCCCTCAAAGAAAGATTTAGAAGAAATTAAGGATTATGCACTTTAAGTTGAAGATAGTTGATTTGAAGAAAGATAGCAAATGGTGGAGTCCGTGGAGCCTCCCCACACAAAAACAAAAGATAAGTATTCATGTTTATTTCTAGTATCTTGTTTACCTCAATACTTTATCATTACAAGTTAGATTTTTGTGATAATGTTAATTAACCTCGTTTTATTTCAATGTCTATGTAGACTTATGAAGGAAGTATCAAAGAAGAGGATGAATAAAGAGATAAAATATTTATTTCATGTATGATCACTCATGAGAGTGACAAAGAAAGAATATTGTAAGTAAGTTTACAAGTCTTGGAAGAAATAACTTATGCCGTGAATTGCAGAAGTTAGACAACACGACAAAGACTTATGATATGGTGACAGTCAGTGAAGACCATACAATATCCGATATTCATATAGGAGTAGGAGACTCCTAAAGAAGTAGAACAAAAATATTCAATATCAAGAAAAACATGGATACTCAGATATAGTGGATGAGATGCAGGTAACTACAGGTTGCTCCAGTACCTTTCTTATAGATGCAAAGGGAGAAGGTTGATCCAATATGAAGACAAAAAGAAAGAAATATTCGAACTCAAGAAGGCACCCAGGATATTACAGAAGAAAACTTCAAGGATGATGGCTAGAAGCTATTAGCTTGGTGCAAGAGAGAGCATTGTCTCCGAGTTTGAAATGAAGGATCGTGATTTGATGCAGTTAGAAAAGCAGATGGATGGTGCCCAGATATTTTGATCAAGATGAAAGTTATCCAGTAGATGGATGGTGCCCAGTAGATGGGTAGCATGGTATTATACGATTGAAATATTTTGGACCATAAGATATTTTTTTAGATCCCATAGCTAGACCTTCATAGAGAAGGAATGAGAAATCCCACAGGTAGACCTTCGTAGAGAAGGAAGAGACCTTCGTAGAGAAGGGGAATGAGAAATTTTCCAAGGTTGGCCTTTGTCCAAGTGTTGAGTTTTGGATACTATAGGGACATGTTAGAATACCCTCGTAGAGAGGGGTGTGACCACCCTTGTAGAGAGGAATGTGGATGTTTCTTCAAGGGGTAGCATGAAGATACTCTCCTCTAGCCAAGGATTGAGTAGCCTGGAACACAAACCTTGACCATGTGGAATGGTTAGTTGGCTATTGAGGTTTGTGTTGTGATCCTGCGGGGATCATGGAAAGGGAGTCTAGTCTTTCCCAGGCTAGCATCTTAGCTTCTCTAGTTCATGTGGGATGACTAGGAGTGAAGATATGGTAGTAGTCCTCCCTAGTGGATGGGTGAGATAGATGACTACAAGAGAAGGGATAACATAAAAGGAATGGAAAAACTCATAGGACATCTTCTGTGTGAAGATAAGACATCTTATGTGTGAAGATAAGAAATAGTATCTTCTCCGCGAAGATAAAGAGAACAAAACTTCCGATGATTTATAGATATGCCAGTCAGTGATCATGATGCCAGATGACCAAGTGGAAGATATTGATGCCTTCTGCTAACTAGTTGATGATGTCATCCAGTCGATGATGTTTCCCAGTTGATGATACTATCCAGTGGATTCCACTACCTTGTTGATGTTGACATCCAGTGACCTGTCAAAAGATAAAGAATATCCTTCTTGTTAAGAGGGAGTGTTAAAATATTGTGTAACTGCAAAGAATATTCTTATCCCCTTTTGTGGATAAAGATAAAATATATTTATTATTGATTATATCAATCCCCTTTTGTGGATTGATCATGTCGTTCATTTTAATTGACCAAATCCCCTTTTGCAGATTGGTCAAACCCTAATTGTAATAGGCTAAATAAGAAGTTGGTCCCAGAATACATTAAATATGCCTAGGAATATATTAAAGGTGGTTATAACCATCCAGAAGAAGAAGTCGGACCTGCCAGTGAAGAGACACTTTGTAATGTCCCCCACCTCTTGAAGAAGAGGTTTGGAAGATGTAGTGGTCTAGGTGTCCCCAGTAGGCCATAGTCTCACACTGAGGGGAAAGGTCAACTAAACTAATGTTATATTCTTAACTTGACTTGAGATGAAAGAGGTTAAAAGGAGTAAAAGATAGCTCAACAGAAGAATAGAAGTTAACCCTGGGAGTTAACCTAACTCAATAGAGAATTAGAAGGAAAGGTATAAGAGGCTAGGGTGCACCTATTACTCACTCTAGTTTTGGATTAGCATTTTCTATTTCTCTTGAGCATTCAGTTTGGGAGTTTTGTTGTACAAACCCTTGTGAGCAACTGAGTGGTGAAATATTCACTCACCTTGTTCCACAACTTGGTCTCGAGGATGGAAGACTCCTCCACACCATTCTAGTCTCAGCTCATCTCCATCTAGCGCTTCAGAAGGTAGCAGTCTGTATTGTTCTTGTGATTCCAGCAAGGGCACACCATCAACTAGAGGGAGGTTCGATCCAACTTATCTTGAGGGCCTGGGGCCATTCCAACACTTGGGTTTTGTTTTCAGGGGCATGACCATCAGTTTGAGGTTTTTTTTGGAGGGTTATCATCATCATATAATTATCTGCAGATTGGGATGTCTTGGAGCCATAGGGGACATCCTGTGATTCAGTAAAACTCAGATCTAGAGAGATCTGGGTCTGAAACTTCTCCCACGGGATTCTCATAGCCCGATCTATATTCTTCGAGAGTTTCACGCCATTTGGAGGTGTATCTCTTCAGGGACGAGTTGCATAGGGTTTCGACTATTTAGGAGGGCGCAACTCCCTTAGAAGATTCAACAGTTGGAGGGGTTGGACTTGGACGTTGGGCTTGAAACTTCAGGAGGAGGGTTCCACTACCCTGATCTATCATCTAACCGAGTTTGGGCTTATTTGGAGCATTCTTCCATCAGGGCCAAATTCTTGAGGGTTTTAGTCTTCACTTGGAGCATGGCACTCTTCAGTTGGAGGGTTTGACATCCAGATCTACTTGGTATTGGTCTTCATTACTTATTCAACCTTTGGAGGCTTCTTTTGTATTGATAGGATCATTTTGCAGCAGCTCATATCTATTGTTTGTACGGCCATCTGAGGTTTATGCCAGATCGGTCATCTATTGTATTGATTCCGCATAATAAAAATGTCAGATCTTTGCTTGTGCTTCTATATCTTGAATATGTTGTGACCTTCATGTGTTGGATGAATCTTGTATTGCACTTAATAACTCAATAAACACTTGGACATCAACAAATCAGTAGTAGTTAGTGATACCAAGCGAAAAATTTGAAATAAGAAGTCGGTCCCAGAATATATTAAAGAGGCCTCGAAATATGTTAAAGGTGGTTATAACCACCCAGAAGAAGAAGTCGGCCCTGTCAGTGAAGAGACACTTCCACATGTTCCAGAATTGTATAAATAAGAGAGGCCAATGCCTCATTTGGACACACACTCATCTCACTCATCTAGTGCACAAGTTTTGAAGGAAGTTGCAGTTGTCGGTTGTTGGAAGAAGGAAGAGAGAGAGGCGTGTTGCTCAGTGTTGGATATTCTCTGTTGTCTAGTTCATTATATTGGCATTGTATTGGCTATCTATATTAAGGAAGTTTTACTGGGTTTTCTTCCCCTTGAGGGTTTCCCAGGATAAATGCTTGTGTACTTTTGTGATTGTGTTTCTCTCAATGATCATGTCTATGCTATTGTTATCTAGTAAATTGAAAGTAACCTAATAATAGTAGAAACTTTAACAGAACGCAGACTATGATCCTAGGCCAACTCCCTTCGTGATTTCGTACTTCGAAAATTTCACGAGCTACTTACTCCCCTTTTTCCCGATTCCCGAATCGATGAATTCTTCGAGACTCGATCTATGTTCCATGTTCCTCTTGCGATCAAGGAATGTGATCACTTTGCAAGTCCTTTCTTTTCCTGACTCTATCCTCCTTGAATTACGAATCAACGAAGTGTCGATCCCAACTTCATGTTTCCTATCCCGATAGACGGCTAATATCACTTTGGCTCCTAGATCTTCGGGTATTCTCTCCTTGGATTTTCTCGAAGGGTTCTTCCTCCGAACTACATAGATCTCTGCCATGTACCCTTCTATATCCAACGGTCCAGAATTCCAATCACTTTTCGTGAAGATCTTTGTTTTCTCTCGACAAACCTCCCGAATTTACTTGTTTGCTCTCGGAAAACCTCCCGAAGTTCTTACTCCCGAACCTCTCGATCTTCTGCCACCTGTCTCTTCCGAAGATGGACAATTTCATAGTCTTCGGGATTTCGGCGAGTCCTCGACCTCTTTTTGCACACTTAGTGCAAATTTCTCCTTCGAGACTTAGACTATTCTCGAACTTCTTCTGCACTCCTTGCAGAGTTCTGCGGAGACTCTTCTGCAACTTTTCTCGGCTTGAAAACCTTCAAAATTCATCGTTCCTCTGTGAATTTCCCTGTGCCCTCCTGAAAAATTCTTTCTCTTCATTCTTATCTTGTAATATGGACTTACAGTATCTTTGGCACTCTCCTTGCGCTCAACTTTGCTCTTCGACGACTTCTCTCTTAGCTTCATAGATGGGTTTAAGGAATCTCCTTTCCTTTGTCGATGCACTCTTGCAAAGCCTTCCTTCCTCAGAATGTTGAGTAATTTTGGGATTCTCTCAAGGATTCCAACACTTCCAATGGTGTTGTTTTTGTGCACGCTCGCACTAGCTCGATGCCCTCCTAGCAGAGTCTTACAGAGTATTCAGTAACTCTGCGTTGTGTTCCCTTCTACACAGTCTTTCTTTCCAAGGTACTTAACCAGCTTGAAATTTCCTCTTGAGTCCGTGAATTAACCTGGTAGTTTCTCTTCTGACTCCACCGAGTTCAGACACACAATCCTTGCGTCGGCTCACAGATATTTCTCACTCTGTCGTGCACTCCTTTCACTTATCCTAGAGAACTAGACCTAACCTGACACACTCATAGATAGAAAACTGCATCTCTATCCCTGCAGATGATTTCTAACATTCATCTACCACTCAAATGCATGTAATTAACATTCATAACACAACATCCATTACACAGAAATTGATAATAGGAAAAACTGTCGTTTTCTATTAATGGTAGAACATCAAATTACAAATGTTCGAGTCTAGACTGCGAGTGAGTGTCAACTCTCATCAATCTCCCTAACTTGGCTTACAATTATTTCTTTTTTCATCGAATTCCAGCTACCTACAATAACAACTTCCCTACTTGGCAACATACAAAGATTTATACAAGAGGGGTTGGACGAGCTTCCCTCGCAAGATAAACTAGTGGTGTC
>JASDQU010373551.1:0-15504 GCA_032191745.1 Picea mariana
AGAGAGAGAGAATTAGAAAGTGGGAGAGGGAGGAATGTGGAGAGAATACGAAGAGAGTGAGTGAGGTGGATAGAGATTAGGGTGGAAACATTGAGGGGGAGAGAGGGGGGTAAGAGAAATACTAGGAGAGAGGGTACGAGGAAGAAGAGAAAGATGGGGGATAGAGTGAGTGAGGTCTAGGGAGAGTGAGGTCGGAAAGAAGGAGAGGGAGATAGAGGGAGGGAGATAGGGAGAGGGGGGTATAGATGGGGGGAAGAGAGATAATTTATTTTGTTTAATATGAACGTTTTCACATTCATGTTTCTAATAATTTGCACATGGTTTAGGAATGCATGTCCGTTCCTAAATCAAGCGTGGATTATTTGAATTTCAATTTTTTTCGGGCAGGAGTGAAAACTCTAAGATATGTGTTTGTTGAGCTTTTTTCCTTGGATTTAGGTTCAAGATGACAAACCTAGTGGTTCAATCTACAAATTCATAAAAACTCCATTTTTATGAATTCCTTTACATATCTCTATCTTTGACGTTATTTTTCTGTAGGCTACACAATTCAATTATTGACGAAACTATGGGCACAGATAGAGTTGGCTTTGCAGATTCCAAATATACATTTAAAATAAATAAATAATAATTCTTACTATTTTTAATCTATTTTTTTCTTGACATATATCAAAATACTAGAATATATACCTCTGTTATTTATACTATAAAGTTTTGTCAGCTTAACCATTTCTCAAATGCATTATATGTTGTACTAGAGGAGACTAATACCTACGATCTAAAAAAAATATTATCATATTAATAGCATCTTAGCCTTCATGAACAAAATACATTGTGATTTGAGGGATATGTTGACTTTGATAATTTAAAAAAAATATGAAATTAAAATGATAAATTTCTAAAAAATCCACGACACAAGCAAAAATAGGTTCTCAAAAAGTGTACAATATTTTGGAACGAAATTCCATCATTAGGGTACTCAACACCTGCATAAACAAAAATATATATCTTATATTGTGTTGGAAAAATAATATATCATTGTTAGAAAATTTTACCATACTATATAATAATATAGTTGATAATATATCATACCTGTAAATTTTACTTCACATACTAGTTTTTAAAATTTTGTAATTGACATCATTTTAATATAGGCCTAATGGAAACTGAATAGAGACACGGAAAGATTGGCAAAGGAAGTTGGAAATATCGGTAAAGGAAAAATTTTCAAATTCCATTTGACGAGATTCTTGGATCTATAGCGCACAATGCAACTCTGCACACCTCAATACTCTTTCTTCAATTTTCTGCGCAGTGAGGAACTTCACTACAAACTACACATTGTGTAAATAGAATAAAATGTCGTGTGATTTATAAACACTATAAAGATAACACTTAATAAAACAATAACATATGAATTACACTACACTCTATCTACTTAACCCATAAACTAAGTCAATAACTTGTAAGCCTACAAAACCATGCACAAATACAAAGATAGATATTTTCTCAACACTTGCATTCAATCAGAACTTAAACACTTCATGTGCATAACCAACTCATAACATATATATTACCAACTTAAGTGTTGTGTGCTATATGGAATACTTGGGTGGTGCATGCAGATTCAAAATACTACACAGAAATTCGGCTCTCAGACTTCCTCGACCTCCTTCAGTTGTTGTTGTTTCTTCTTTGCATATCCTATGTGTTTTTTGATGACTTACAAACTCAGACATATATACGACTAAAAATAAGACTTCTTACAAAAGCTAACCAACTTAACATTTAAGAGACAAATAAATTCGACTAACTCTTATATACTTAAGTGGACTCGAGAAATATTAAGATCGACTTCATTTAATAAGACCCCTTCTTGACAACTGACAAAAACAAATTTTGCATAAATGTAAGTGTAAACGAATGAAATGTAGTTGCATACTGAAAAAATGGCCGACTGACAAATCAACGAAGAAGTAAATCTCATCAATTTGTAATTACTATTTCCAACACTACCCCTTAATTATAAGTAGGTGGGATTACAAAAATTTACATCAAAAATTGAATTGACATATATCATCCCACATCTATTAATGCACAGACTCCTAGACTATTGCGTAGTTGTTGAAATGCATCTCTTGTTAAATATCTTGTGAAAATATATGTGACTTATTCTTTTAACCTGTAAAATTCTAAACATATTTCTTTGTTTTTTACCAATTCTCTCATAAAGAGATACCTTGTATCAATATGCTTGGTTTTCTTATGAAAAACATTATTCTTTGATAACATGATGGATTAATTTTTTTCAAAAGATATTATTTTAGTTGGTTCTTGTTGTTCCTCCAACAAATATTTTTAACATTCTTCTCATCCAAACTTCTTGACAAGCTATGCTTGTAGCTACGACGTACTCTTCTTTTGTTGAAGAGATAGTCACTATAGATTGTTTCCTTTATGCCCATGATACTATACCTATTCCAAAAAAAAAATGTACCCAGAGGTTGTTTTTTTGTCATCTATGTTGCCTCCACAATCACTGTCAGTGTATCCAATGAGTCTGAAATATTCTGAGGTAGAATACAAAAAGCCAAAGTCTTTTGTTCCATTCACATATCTCATAATTCTTTTCCCTTCCTTACAATGGGATTCTTTTGTATTTTCCATGAAACTTGAAATCAATCTCACTCCATACATAATATCGGGTCTTGTTGTTGTTAAGAACATAAGACATCCTACAAGTCTTTTAAACATTGTGGGATCCACCTTGGATCCTTCATATTCTTTGATTAACTTCAATCATGTTATGACAGGTGTTGGGGATGGTTTGGAATTTATCATATTGAATATCTTCAAAATTTCATGTGCATACTTAGATTATGAGATAAATATACCAACTTTGGACTAGTGAACTTCAATACCCAGTAGATATATCACCATCCCTAATTCAGTGATTTCAAATTCATCCTTCATCATTGACTTATATACTTCTATTCCAAAATCACCTGTAAAAATAAAATCATCTACATATAATCAAACAATTAACATGTTACCTTCTTGATTTTCTTTGATGTACAATGTTGGCTCACATTCACTTCTCTGAAATCCATTCTGAATGAGATAGGAATCTATGTGACTTATCAAGATCTAGGAGGTTGCTTTAATCAATGTAATGTTTTCTTCAATATTTATACTTTTTCTTCTTATCCTAGAACCTCATAGAGTTGTGGTTGTTACACATATACTTCTTCTTCCAATTTTCCATTCAAAAATTTTGACATTACATCCACTTGGTAAAAAATCCATTTTTTATGTGCAACAATGGATAACAGAGTTCTAACTTTGTCCATTCGCGCAATTGGTCTAAATGTTTCATTGAAATCAATTCCAGGTTTCTGTGTAAAATCTCTTGCAAGTAGCATTGCCTTGTGCTTCTACACATTTCCTTCTGCATTGTGCTTGGCTTTATAAATCCACTTCACACTTATCACGTCATTGTCTTTAGGTACATCTACCAACTTCCATGTATGATTGTTCTCTATGCATCTGATTTGTTCATCCATGGCTTGAGCCCATACATCATCTTTGACAACTTCTTCAAAAGTTAATGGATCATCCATTTGTGAAAACAAAGCAAAAACAAAAAATGAATTTGTGGTGTCCTCATTATAAATGTCACACAAACATCTTGTCTTCCTTGGTAACAAACTTGATAATGTTGGATTTGGAGATGTAGAACTACTTGGACTGCTTGTTTAAGTTTGATGTGCTCTAGATGTAGATTGCGCAACTATTGATCTCACTAGAGTAGTTTGTGTTGTGATTTGTGTTGCAGTGCTGGGTGTAGAAGGCACTGCACACTGACTTGTACATGGTGTTTGAAACACCTCTTCTTTTTTTTCATCATGCTCAATAGCATCAATAATTATGATTTTATTTTCTATGCTTCCATCCCATGCTTCATTTTTCGTGCATTGATCATCACAATTGATTATGAATTTTCTTGCGACAGGGTCATACATCTTGTATCCTTTTGTATCTTCAGAATACCCAACAATTATACATATATGTCATTTGTTGTCCAGCTTCTTTCTCAACTCATCCAGAACATGTGCATATGTGACACAACCAAAAAAAATTAAATGCGCCACATTATGCTTCATACATGTCTGGGCTTCTTAAGGAACTCTTTTCTTTACACTTTTTTTCAGACATCTGTTCAAGATGTATACTGTAGTGGCCACTGCCGCATTCATTTGACAAATGTTTGACTGTTAACATATTGTGTGTCATTTCCATGATGATTATGTTCTTTCTTTCTGTGACTCCATTATGTTGTGGTGTATACTATGGGGTAAATTACCTGTAAATACCATGAACTTTATAAAAGTTCTAAAATTCTCTTGAACTATATTCTCCTCCTATGTCAGTTCTTACACACTTGATGTAATAACCACTTTTCTTCTCCACAAGTAATTTAAACTATTGAAAACAACCCAATGTGTCAGATTTATGTTTTATGAAATAAATCCATGTTTTTCTTGAGAAATCATCAATGAATGTTAGAAAATGTGTACTGCCTCTTATAGATGGTGTTTTCATTGGTCCACAAATGTCTGAATGTACTATTTCCAATGGATCTTTATGACTTTCCAAGTGGAAATGATTCTCTATGTTTCTTTCTTAAAATACAAATTTCATATATTCTTTCTGGTTTTTCAATCAATGGAAAACATTTTACAATATCCTTTATGTGTAGCACCTTCAGAGCTCCAAAGTTCAAATGTCCAAATTTGAAATTCCATAACCATGAATCATCATGTACTTCAGATTGAAATGTTGCCTACATTTCTACGCCACTTTCTCCTTTCTTGATAATAAGCACACTATTTTCTTCATTGGAACTCTGCACACTTTTTGTTGTAAATGTAGTGTCTAACTACACATCTTTTTATTTTCCAACAACTAGTGTTGTATGTTTCGTCTTGGTTGGATTCAATGTCAATGGGAACATTTGGATTCTTTCAATAAGCTGATTGCTTGGATATATGTCCATAATCACACAATTATTATCTTCCATGTAGATTATGTATCCTTTTTGTAACAGTTGTCTGTGCTCATCAAATTAATTTTTAGACCAGAAACATAATAAACATGAGGCATAACTTTTTTCTCTCCTTGTTTAGTTAAAATGTTTATATTTCCTTTGTCTAAGATAACAAGAAACATTGCATTCAACTGGTGAGACTATAGGAATTGCCTCATCGTGCGCCATAAACATAGCGCTGGAGGAACTATTTGCATCATGTGACTGATCTTGTCCGTGCTTGTTCTGATTATATTTTCTTTTCTTGCAATTATATGCATAATGTCCATACTTTTTACAATAATGGCACTGAATCTTTGATTTATCAATTTTTTTATTACTTGGTGGACTCTTAATTGGATTTTGACCTCTTCCACAGTATTTCCAAGACTTCTATGGCGTCCACCTCTAGCAGAGCTTCTTTCTCTTCCTCTAAAGTTTCCTCTCCCACTTCCTCTTCCACAGCTTATAGACGACTGTACGGAAAATGCATTATCTAATGACATATTTGACCTATTCAATCTATGTTCATGATTAATGAGAGAAGCTTGCAACTCATCTAGACAGAACAGATCCAAGTCTTTTTTCTCTTCTAAAGTCACAACAAGGGTATCTCGCAAACTGACTCACTCACAAATCGGTGGAGACTTAAAGCTCACCGACCTGCAATTTCTATTTGCAACAGAGATTACAAGCTGAAATAATCACAAAGATAGATAAGCCTAGAAAACCTTTAATGACCGGGGTCGAACATCGGTTGATGTGGATTGACGTCAACCGTTCCAAAAGAGAGGAAACCAATCTATCCACACTTGCACACCAAGTCATATGTATCGACAAATACGCAGATAAAGTACGAGGTAAAGGCGATAAAGGGCGCCACATCCTTCCGTCCACTACGAAGGAAACAAATCCCACCTGCATGTGAAGGCCTTCATAATGAGAGTACTTACCAATTACATAATACTATCAGTTTAAGAAAATAAGAGAGAGGTATATATTTTCCGAACCTCGTTATTAATTTACGAACAAGCGAGTCGTAATCGGAGCAGTGCGTTATTTTTTTGGCATTACAGGGCTCCTAAGGGCTGGTAGAGAAGACAAATCTGGATAATTAGATGTCTCCGGGCAAAAGTTTTGCTCGAATATCAATGAAACTCGCAAAAGATCCTTTCTGTGGCATTGTCAGTGCAAAATTACATATTATTTGCTGTCAAAATCAATATGAACTTTTAAGTAGGCACATGATTGTATATAAAGCTCATCCGTATCCAGTAAGGGCCTATAACATTTTAAAACAGTTTCCCGTCATTTAGATTATTGTGCTTGAATTTCTGTCACCTTCAGTGATCAAATTTTGCGATGAATTTCCTATTACAAACCAAAAAACAGTCTGGCAGCCAAGATATAAGTAAACTATTCACTGATTAGATTTGTCTCATCTATACGTTGTAATCGTAATTTAAATAATCAAATGAAACAGCGAGTAAGATTGCTAATATATTTGGCCGGACGATCTACAACTTATTCCGGCCTGGTCAGTGAAATCGGCTTTGGAAAAGATTTTGTATCAAAGCACAGTTACCAGGAAACACAAAAATATGGATCCCCACCGTCTCTTGCAATTTCAAAGGACGATGTAGACAGAAGGTGTGGATCGGGCGCGATGAGGAATAATTATAGACAGCTTTCACAGCCTGGACTGAATTGTTCTGTCTCAATCCATCTATGTCTCACACGGTAAAGGAGATGCATGCATTCCTTGTGGAAGACTTAAGCGGGAAAGAAAGAGGAAATTGTCCTATTAATGGTCACATAATCATAAACATAAACATATGTGGGTCTTCAAAAAGGAAATTCCATATATCAATGTCCTTGTCATTGTATTGATCAAAATTATTATTACTGTTGGTTAAGTACAGATTCTAAGAATTGACTGGATTAAAAATAATAAAAATCTCTTTGAAATGTATTTTAAAATATGTATACATTAATTTAACAACTGAATTATAGAATAATCATTTTATTTCTGATTAACTTGCTAATTGCAAACTTAGCACAATAAAATTTAAATGATCTGCAATCTTGCATGTCACCTCAAAATAACATAAAAGTGAGCTTAAAATAGCATAAGAAAATAAGAATTGTATCAAAAATAGTGTGTATCAACATTGCATTTTCTTAGCATAGAGCTCTCCAAGTCCAAAATGTAGGTTAACCTACTAACCTAGAACAACTAAGAAGCAAAAACATACATTAGTCATTATTTCTGAAAATGTTGTAGAGGAGCATAGAACTATGGAATTGCCTCAAGGACTTTAGAAGATAAAACGAGTCAGAAATGAAACCGTTTGTGACGAAAAGGATAGTTGTTATACTACAAATTACAAGACTAAGCTTTGCATTTGTGAGTTGGCCTAGTACATTCCCTAGTTTGCAAACTTAAATCCCACTCTCACCCATCATTGCTATTTAAAAAACAACATTTTTGTTGCCATACGTGATTGACCAGTTTGCAAACAGCCTACATATGCTATTTGTCAATTTATAAACCACGTATGCCCTCAATTTTATGAAAAAATAAAAATATTCCACATTTTCGAGCTTGGATTTCGGTTGGGATCGCTCCCAAACTTCTCTGGTCCCATACACATTGGATACAACCACATTAAACCCTTGAGGATTGTATATATTTTAGGATATTTAGACACTTAGGAGTTAGTTAAAATCTACTTGGTCTAATGTGTTGTTAGGTAAAAGTGTGTTTCTTAGTGTGTTTCTTTAGTATGCACTAGTATGCATTTGTAGTTAGGAAATGCGATGGTCACGATATGTTCCCGACATAGAGTGATTAGATGGATCATATTCTCCTCGATCTTAATGACCATTGATCTGTGGCTTAACACTTGATTGGTCCATGATCTCTATTTAAAGAGCATGGAGGGTCATTTTCCGATGATCGGTTGTGAGAAACTCTCTTGTAAAATCTCTTTGTAATTTTTTTCTTTCGCATTAATAAATTGCTCCAAGTGGTCACATTGGCTGGGGTCGTGGGTGTTTCCTTGTAGGGGTTTTACCACGTCAAAACATCGGTGTGTCGATCTTTGATCTGGTTGTGTGAGTGGTTACTGAAGGTGTTCATCTGCTGTTGGAATACTTGTGTTGTAGAACAATATAAACACCTATTGAGGGCATGGATGGATAAACAACCTAGGTGCAAGGTGCTAACGAATTTGCAATATTTCCTATGTCGGCGGTTGGATTTCGGTTGTAACTATCCACCTATACTATTTTCAATAAAATAGTTTTTTTTCCCTCGATATTTGTGTAATATTGTCTAATTTGCATATGCATGTCAATTTTCTTTGCATATTTGAATTCGTATGTATTACATGTATAACTTGATCATATAACAACCTTCTTGGAGCATATACTTGAACTCTTTTTGCAGATTAGTACACGAAGAGATCAAGAACGGATCAAAGGTCAAGAGCGGGGAATGGCATCAACCGATATGATACAAGGTGTGACATTCTCTCTTCTAAAGTAGTTATTTCATTGCAAATTTTGTATGTGAGGGTAGGTTCTGTCTTTTACATATGGTTAAGATCTGTTGTGACATGACTTAAGGTCATAAGGAAAAATCCCATAACATAATCGGTGACCACACTATGGATCTTTTCTCCTAGTTTGGGTCAGTCTGAGGGTTTCTTGTGTTGTCTTGTTTCTTGTAATTTTCTTCTTTCTCGAGTTTTCACTCAAAGCATGTGTTATCTCAGAATGTTTTTCCGAGCAGGAGCCTTCCCTTTTGGGGAATTTCCTCTTTTTGAAGTTTTATTGAGCCATACATAGTTTTCTTCTTATCAAGTTGTGTATATAAACAATTTCAGTTTGTTTGAATATCATATGTCTGTTATTTCTTGTGTACATAGTCGTGTATCTATGTGAAAGTTTGGTTTTTTGTCTTTCTCTTAGTTTTTTGGAGGATCTAGGTTGGTTGTTCTGGTGGATCTCAACCTTTTGCGTTTTCTTTTGTTGTTGATTGTTGTGTTAATTCCTTGAAAACATTAAAATCTTGCTAAAAGTTCTTGCTTGTTTTTTAGGTTAGTCTTTCAGTTTTAAGGTTGTTTAGGTCAGTCGAAAGGCCAGTTGTGTGTATGGGCCTTGTTTCTAGTAGATGATTGTTCTTTAGTAATTAGAGACTCTTTTCTTTCTTTTGTTTTACCTTATTCCCTTTGTTCATAAAAAAAAAAAAAATGTATTTTAGTTGCATATTAATTTCTTTTTAGTAAAAGAAAAGACGAAAATAGCTTGGTTGCTTGCTATTCTTCTCCTGTTCCTTTGCCTTTAAACTTTTCAAGAAAATAAATTGCTTACTAGTACTCGGGTCTTTACACATTCTACTTTTTTTTTATCATTGTTGGTTTTGGTTATAATAGCCTTTTATAAGAGAAAAGTAATGCAGTGTACAAAGTTGTTTTTCACTTTGTTCTACATTGTTGTTTAAAAGGAATCTTATATTTGCACTGGAAAGTAGTTTAATATCTTGCATACAATGAAAAGTGCTTTTTTTTCATTTTTGAACAAGTATGAAAGAAAAGAGTTTGTTTTCCCCTGAAGCGTTGATAGCACTTTTAATTTCTCAGTGAAGAAATAAAATTTTTATTTGTGTTCTTAAAGTGTTCTTTTCCTTGGGTCTCTGAAAACATCATCCAAGTTTCATTCATAACCCTTTTGAGTAAGAGACAACTAATAAAATGAATGCTAAATAAAATTTACTAAACATTTTTCATTCCAATAGATACACAAACAAATCTATGCTAGGGCTTTGGTTTAGGTCGGAGAGTAAATTTCTTCAAGGCCACAAAACAAACTTAGGAGCTTGAGATAGGCAGTGCAAAATATGATTGTCATATATGTGTGGCTGGGAAAATCGTCTCACATAGGATCTAAACACGAGGTTTCATGAGGGAAAGACAATGAGATAACCCTTCCAAAGATTAACCGAGTGTAGTGGAGAGATCATATATTTGGGATTTTTCCTTAGGTGATACTGACTCATTTGGCATTAGTCCTTTACTAATTTTGTACTAAGTTAAAGTGTTTCTGAAGTGATACCGGCCCTCTCAACATCATTCCTCTAGAGCTTCTAACCTATTTTGAGATTTTTTGAAGTGACACGGGCCCTTTTGTAGATAGTCCTATAAAAAATCTTCGGGCTTTGTTACCGTGCCCATATGTTCGATATCGACTCTTAACAATCCACCCAGACGCTAAGTGTGAGTTGGTAACCATAGTTTCTCTTCCTAGGTATCTCAAAGGTGAATATGCAGGTTTGTCTTTGTACCTAGATTAGACTTCGTATCACACTTTTTAGTAATGTTGTAGGGTACCCCACGAAGCATGGGTACTTACACCAGATAAGGGTGGCCAATGGAGGTCGAGATAATCAATTATCATTCCTCTGTTTGTTGTTCCATGGGTCTTAATCAACCATTTCCTTCGTTTGAAAGATCCCTTCCTTACTTAGACACTCTTGTGGTTTTAAAACCTAATCCACTTGAGGAAGGATATTAACAAAGTAGTTTGTGTTTGTTGTTATCTTTAGGAATTTTTTAGTGGTGTACTTGGTGATCATAGATTTCTTTAATAAGGCATGTGGATAGTTTCCTAGAATATAAAACTCAAAGTGGTTGATCAACCGCACTGTAGATCGAAGAGAATTCAAGGTCTTCCATGAGAAAAAAACAAAATAATCCTCTTGTACCCGTGTTGAGGAATCATCTTAATCAATCTAGTGCCTTTGTACCAACTAGTCTAGTAGATATCTCAGCTACAAAACCCTCAGAAGTTAACTCTTCAGAACCATAGGTTGTAACTACTGAATATCTTAAGGACGAACAATTTTCTATGGTGTTCAACCCTTCTATAATTGGAACTTTTACATCACTTGTGGTGCAAGTTCCACCTCCTATATCAGAATTTATTGATAGTAGCCCTCTTTATTGCGCCTCTATGGATGACACTCCACCAGTGTCTGGTTCAGGATTCCCTACAACTCCCATGTCATTAATGGTCACCCATGAGATCTTTCCTCATGGCATGTCTAACCTAATGACTAGTGTGGTTCACCCCACAATAGTCACTTCAATCAACGACACTTCTTTGTTGGTCATTGGTTCCACTCTTTCTATGAGTGCAACCATTTCGTTGTCGTCAATAGAAAATGATTTATCATTCGGTATGTGATCGATGGGCATGATTAATGCATTGACTGGATCCTAATTGACACCCCAGGTTTCTAACGTTGGTTCAGGGAGTTATTAAATTCCATGACAAGCGATCCCTGGGGGTGGAGGTCATATTCCTCCATCGGTCCCATATTTTGGGAGTGTGGATTTCCTATCTTCGAGCCATAACCCCTTTGGGGGATGGGGCGTCGTTATGGGTAACGGTATCCAAGGCGCTAGCATGCCATCCACTTCTACTCCGTTCACATTATATGGTGGATTCAGGAGTAATTATTTAACCACGTATGTAGTGTGAGCATGGGAAAACACCTTCTAATCCTAGTTGAACCCTATGCAAAGTTATTTCCCTTCGAAATGGGTTCCTTCAGGGGCCAACTAATTTCTTGATAAGTATAACCCCACACAAGGACCTACTATCAATGGGATTGTCAGTTCCTCTCAAAGAAAAGATGTAGATCTAGTCTCTAATCAGATGCAACAATTTTCCATTCAACAAGCTAAGGTTGGACTAACTCCTGGCTTGACCACCCCCACCACCTAGTCCTCGGATGTACACACTATGAAATTGAATACTCAAAAGGGTCCTTAGCATCCCAAAGAGAAAAATAAAGGCAAGGGAAAGAAGGGTAGTGCAGGAAATGACAAAAAGGATAATATAAATGCTGAGGGGGAAAAGAATGAAAAGCGAAAGGTGAATTTTCCATGCAAGCTTTGTGTGGATGATCAACTTACTCATTGTTTCCTGACGATGGAAGAGTCCCAATGCTTAATAAATTTGCAGCAACAAGAACAAAATGTTGTATTACAAAATCCATTTTTGAAAGGACAAAATATGCAGGCTATCTCTTCCACTTCCAATCTGCAAGGGGTCACTTCAAGTGCACTTCTGCCAGACGGTTTGCTTAAGTTTGTTAATATGGTAAATCATATGAAAGAAGAGGAGGTATATTCGTCAACCATATCTCATGATTATAGTAATCCAGAGTTGGGAGCTAAAGGAAAAGAATCTTCAAATCCAGAGGGATCTCTCCATTTAGAGAAAGTTGAAAAGGAAATGATATCACACATATAGAAAGGTGTGTACAAAAGACCATCACAGAACTCTAATGCTCGAGCTGCACCTAACTATTCTACATTTGAGGATTTATCTCAATCATCATGTATGACGTCTAATCTAGAGGTTCTTCGTTTCCCTACACAATGCATCGCATTGTTATACATGATCGAAGGGATGGATTCTTCAATCCATCTCACTATAAAGTTTGATGTTACAGATGTTAAGCCATGCCTTTCTTATCATGTATTCTTCTAGATCAATGTGATTTACTAGAAGCACATGATCAGGAAGCCTATTATCGATGAGGGAGATTCAACATGTGTCATGTCTTTGACCTGTTGGAAAGCTATCGGCTCTCCAGAGCTTGCATCTTCTCCTTCTTTTTTAACCACGTTTGGTAGACAATCATTTAGATTGCACAGGATTATTTCCTATTTTCCTGTCCATTTGGGAGGAAAGATCATTTCTATTGAGGTAGAGGTAGTCCACACACCACTCGACTATAATCTATTGGGAAGGATTTGGACTTATGTGATGAAATCCTTCCTCTCATCAGTATTTCAAGTATTATGTTTTCCCCATGAGGGAAGGATCATACGTATAGATCATATGGATTTTAACCTTTCTACCTCCGTTAAAAATTAAGGATTCATACTCCCATGGATCTAGAACTCTCATTCGACAAATGAGAGAATTGGTGTTGGAATGTATCCCTCACTTATGGGTACCTTTAATTTCCCATAACCAATGTGTTATATTCATGCCACCCCGATCAACTATCAAAAGTCGAGTTCCCTAGATTCCATTATAAGAGTTTCTTCTTTCAAAGTATTGTATCTGCAAGATCGATGGGTGTTACCCTTGTTTTTTTAATTGGCAAAAGGTCACACACATGCCAGGATCGTTATGACACTATCTGCAGCTGATGTCACTTACCGAGCTATTGATCAAGCCACTAAAAAATCGAGTCGAATGCCTTCATTGAAAGACGAAGATGATTAGTTTCCAAATCCCATCTAGGCTCATAATTATTCAACTTCCTAGGACTATCTCTGTGAATGTGTTCAACCTACACAAAATAGATCTAGCTAAACAATGATACACACATTTGCAAAGAGAATAGAAGAAAGAAGAAGGAGAGAAAGAATGGAAGAATTCTCATTAACCATTTTCCACACTCAAAAGAGTGAATAATTTACAATATATATAAGATACATGAGTAAGTAATGAGCCATAGTGGTGGTCTAGATTGATCTGGACACACACCAACAGTTACAAGAGTAAACTGACACCTAGTCTAGTCTCTCAGGCAGTTACGGACTGAACTACCACCTAGTTGAGTTAACTAGTCAACTAGTCTTCAGTTAACTGACTAAACAAAGAGTACTGAGTTGGTGATGATCCCAATGTTGCATGGTGACAAAACGAATGCAACATCTAAACTCAACTCAACTAGTCAAAATGAAGTGTCAACTAAAAGAGAATATTTTCCAGGTGGAATATTATCCCCTAAACTATAGGAGACTGGATAATGACTAATTATGACTAATAAATAAGGAATAACCTTAGGAAAAATAAATCCTAGGTGTGTGTGAAGTAACTTCAACACCCCCCCTGAACATCACTATGGTGAAAATAAAGAATGGGTCCTAGTTATGAGGCCATGTTAGGTACCCAAATACAAAAGATATACTGAACTAAACAAAGAAAGAGGGAAAACCTCATGGAAAAAAAAAAACCTCTCAAATTACAATTCATAAAATAAAAATGATAAGGAACAAAAGGCAGTTGTTAAACAACCATGTCCTTCACTCCAAGAAGACCTCGCAACTATGCACGTTTATGCTCTTTGAAGATTTTGTTGAATATGTAGATGTTTGCACAGATCTTATGAAGTATATGAATCATTAACATTTCCACACATATCCACTTTATCTTCTTGTAATGAATAATATCCAAATAAATTTTGGATGAAATTTTGAAAACTGTACGGCCGTTTCCCGAAAAATGCTAAAATTTTGTTGATTTTAAAATAATCATAACTTCACTTTCCAGACTCCGTTTTGAACGATTGTCTTTTTGAAATTGGATATTTTCCCTAGAGGAATTCAAATATTCAATTTGTTTCTGCAAAAGTTTATCAGAAAATATCATAATGACGTCTAATGTGTGCGGATCCCTTTTTGACTCCTGAGATGCATGCATGGTGCATGTAAAAGTGTCTGCATGTGACTCCTGATATGTATGTCATATATATTTCACATGAATTTTAGAAAATAAATCTGAAATCGAGTAGACATCACCTTCAATTATTGGAATACAATTTTCTATAGATACTTGTGTAGAAGGCTCTTCAAACTAAGATGATTTATCTTCCAGTGGCTTTTCTACATTTTCTATCTTGTCAACATATTGCATGCATTCTTCCTTATTCCCAAATAAAACCTCCAATCTACTCCATAAATCATTTGGAGTGAATTATTGTGAGTCATCATATACTTAATGGAGAATTTCAGGAGAAATAAAATAGAGAATACATCCTATGGCCATATCTTGTCTATTGAGAAAGTCATTTTTCTCATCGACAAAATCAGGCTCTACTTCCATTGCCATGGTTATTTGGTATAAGCCTCTGCATCTGAGTAGAAGAAATTTTTTTTACTTCCATTCCAAATAGTTATGAGGCGTGAGAAGTATTTCCGGTGAATAATCCATCTTTTGTTGTCTTCAATCTTTTGTACCTGGAAAAAATGATTTGGTGTATCTTTTGTTTGGTATTCCATCATCTCTGATACCATGTAAATATGTTGAACCTACACGGAATAGATCTAGCTAAGCAATGATACACACATTTGCAGAGAGAATAGAAGAAAGAAGAAGAAGGAGAGAAAGAATGGAAGAATTCTCATTAACTGTTTTCCACACTTAAAAGAGTGAATAATTTACAATAGACATAAGATACATGAGTAACTAATAAGCCATAGTGGTGGTCTAGATTGATTTGGACACACACCAATAATTACAAGAGTAAACGGACACCTAGTCTAGTCTCTCAGGCAGTTACGAGAGTGAACTGCCACCTAGCTGAGTTAACTAGTTAACTAGTCTTC
>JASDQU010373551.1:46942-68657 GCA_032191745.1 Picea mariana
CAAGTGATACTCAACAGGAGAAAGGATAGATAAAGAGTCCAATCATACAAATGGGGGGTGCACACAAGAAAACTAAGGTGCACAAAATGCCACCATAATATATGATCATGGAGCACGATTCATACCTCATGGCCCAAATGGTTCAGGATCGAACAACAAAGGATTTTGACAAATCCCAGTGCCAAAGGGACATGATTCAGGATGAGTTGGCCAACATGAGGAATCTTTTCAAGAAGATCAGAGAAACGCAGAGGTCCGACGGAGGAATAGAATCAGTCCCTGTAGCCTCACAGATAGGATCCAAGGATGGATTGAGCGAGCATGATAGGATCTAGATGAAAACACAATCAAGATCGATGTTTCATGTTACACCCAACATATTGTGCATGGATGAAATTGTGGGCCAAACACCCTTGAAATATCTGGCCCAAACACAGTCTATAATGGGGGATATACCAACCAAGGCTTTATATAAAATGCAAGTCAGTATCACGCAGGAGGTACCTTTTCACGCACACATGGACACAACAAAAATAAAACACACGAAGGACAACAGAGAAGCTTTGGAATTGGTTCTTTAGTAGGTAAAGCTCGAGACCAAAGACGAGAAAGATCATGTGGATAGGCTCCAGTAGGGATTGATTGTAGCCTATGACAAAATTCCAATGAGCTTGCAGACAACATAGGCCATGCCGACATAGAATACTGATCATATTTTGTAGACAATCAATCAATACATGAAAGATGTAATGAACCTCCGGGAACAACTCATCCCTACCACTCCTTCGGAGGTCAAGGAGAAAAGGAAGAAGGAAGAAGCATGAAATATGGAGGAGATGGAATGACAAGTCATCATAGTTGTTAACTTGTTCAAAAAAGCAACAGAGCTATGGAAAAAGCTCAAGGAGGATCAATAGTCCCAGCAGTGGGACTAGGAAGAGGAGAAGATAATAACAACTATCCAGGACCTCAATCCAAGGATGATTTTAGGGGCTAAATTTCGCTCATTGGCTAATTTTCCATGGGTTTTCCAAAAACAAGATTCAGTATTCTAAAAATGATTCAAACAAATTCTATAGGATAAAATTATTTTACCTTAAAAATCGCCAAAAGTTTTCACAAACTATATAAAATCCTTAGAAATTTGAATATTTAAAAAAAATTATCGCCAAAACATTTCATAGTTGGAATACAAAGGATTAGTAAGATTCGCCAAGTTTTCTACATTTTAAAATAAATTTTCATACTTAAAATCATCCCTGCCTCAACCAGCGGCAGAAGACAATGCAGATCATTGAGCGCCTCAAAGGAGTACAGTATCTGAAGAAGCTAGAAGAAGAACTCATAGTCGTGTAGACACAAAAGAAGGAGCGACAAGATCAAATGGAACCTCTCCAAGACTGCACAGTCAAGGTCATTGCACAGGTAGAAGAGGCAAATAAGAACATGGCACAAACTCAAGTAGAGTGCAGAGAGATGATCAGTGAAGAGATTACAATGCAATTTTTGGACGCACTCAGAGAAAATACCGTGCAGGCTAAAAAGAAAGAAAGGGAGCTCACAAAGAAGTTACAAGTTCTCACAGGAGCTGTTGAAGACGTGTACAAAGATTAGGTGGCTCAGGATGAGCTACATGTTAGTGTCGGGGGCCTATTGGATGTAGGCCTAGTCAATATAAAAGGCTATTTTTTTAAGAGAAGCATGTAAGGAGGAAAGGACAACTGGAAGGAAAATTAGCACACTTAAGCGAAATAGATGAGGCACTCATGCAAGGAAGACATAATGATGCTAGGGTTAGGGATTTTTTAATGGGTTGTAATGGTTGGTGAGCCATGAATATAGATAGGTAGTACTTAGGGGAAGAGAGAGACCGATCAGACGAGAGGGGGACCAACCGAGGAGGAGGAAGTTGTAATAATTGTATGAGTCATTAAGATGGTGAGCTAGGGAGGCAATGAGAGACTCGATCCCGAGGGTTAGATCGCAGGCTAAGGATCCTGGTGCGATCTAGTTAGCCTCACAAGGATCGAGTAGTTTGTGGAAGAGAGTAAGACCTAAGATTGTAAAACACGTGTGACGTGATATATTACCGAAACATAATAAAATATTAAGATCCAGATATTTTTGGACGCAACCCAGGAGGGGTGAACCACAATAACACCCGTGTTATGTGAATGAATGTGTGCATCCCTATTGATGTTAAATGTTGAATGTTAGATGAGTAAATTAACTAGTTAGATATGGTATTCCACATGCATGAATAAAATGATTGTTATAATCGACTCTTAGACCGAATGAATCAAGATTACAGAGTATAATCATGAATCTCCACTCATTCCCAGGTTACAAACACCTGAGTATTGCATATACCCATAGAGCTATTTCAGGTGAGACTGTGCAACAAAGTCCATGTGCTTCGTTTCCTTCTGATCTACCAGAGGGGCTGGTAGTTTTGAAGTTCTTTTTCTTGGAGATGATCAAATCTGAACTAGGGTCAATCTATGATAGTAAGGTAGGATTTTAATAACCCATAAAGAATCCTAAGGGGAAAAGACAAAGATCAATAGAATATTAAGAAACCAACAACAACTAGAGAATGGGAAGGGTCATTAAATTCCATGTGAGCTAGTGACATCAAAGTAATTAGAGACGTTGAGGTCCCAACCCCAAGGGTCATTGGATATGTAGGTTACATCTGTTGGAGTGTGGGTAGTCGAAGAGAGTTTGTTTGAGTGGATAGGTTGTGGGAAATTTACTAACCTTGATCATAGGACTCCGATGGAGAACAAAATCTCCAAACCAACTGATGGGGGGATTATATGGGATAGGTGGAAGATGCCACATCAGTTCCCTGTCAGATGGCACTAGTGATGGGGAACCATGTTGCACTAAAGATGAACTCAACGAATGAAAGTATGGAAAAAGTTGAAGAGAGTATAACTTTTGATCTAGAGTTGAGTTTTGAGCATGGTTATAATCGATGGAAATATTTGGATGAGAAGAATATAATGGAAACCTCTAGAGGAGGCTTTGAGATGGTTGAGGAAAAGAAAAAATTTAATACCTAATTCCTTTGAAAGATACTTAGGGGGTTGGGTGTCTTCCATAGTGGTATCATAGTAGGTAGGCCTCGATGGGATAGAAATAAATCGTAGGATGTTGATGTTACTATAGCTGTGGTAGGTATTGACCTCTATATGTAACCTTGGATGATACTAGAATATTTTGGGAAGAAACAGAAACCATAAATAGTTGGTTAATAACCCTACAAGACAAGTTGTCTCAACATAATAACTTATATTAAGTTATTATCCTCCAATAGAATAAGTTGGCCTAGTTCGGTCACTTGGAGGACTATAAATAGAGCACACTTGAGCTCATTTTCACTCACTCATTCTCACAACTACATAAGGACTAGTGGTGCACATGACTAGTGGAGAGTTGTAGCTATTGTAGTGGTGACTTTGTCTTTGGTAATGGTTTGGACTTCCTTCTTAGTATGCTAGATTGGGAGAGAGGTACGCTACCTAGATTCTCTATTGGGTCTAGTGTTTTCTTCCATATTTTTTTGTCTCTCAAGGTTAAGGTGCTCGGGTGTTTCCTTTGTGCCTATGGTTGAGTGACAATATAGTAATATTTTCTATGGTGAAAATAGCACACCTATTATTTTAACAAGTTATGGGCCCACACTATCTTCGGGCAGTCTAACCATTGGAAGGTAGATTGGGAGGATTTGCTTAGTTGCAGTTGTAGCTGGAGTCAGACTTTTGCTACAACAACTAAACCCTAACCCTCTTGTTGAGGCACCTTAAGTGAAGCTCTTGACCTAATTCCTGGATAGCCTAGTGCACCCTATCCAAACTCAACCCCTTCTACTCTCAGAAAACCAAGGAATCAAGTTTACATTTTGGTCAAAGTCAAAGGTTCACCAAGTCAAAGAAGTCATGACTTACCCTATCAAGTTGGAAAAAAAATTAGAAGGGGATTTAAACTTCAGATCATAGAAGACAAGGATTGACCTCATCCTTTCCAAGAATAAATTCCTAGATATCATGAAAGGAAATATCATGGAACCACAATTTGAAGCAAGAAAAGAGAAGGAACCTCATAATGTCGCAACACTGGAGAAGTTCAAGGATAATGAAATTAATTCTATGATTATCATAGTGGACTCTGTAAAGGATTACTTGATACCCTACATCTCTCATATTGACTCATCCAAGAAGATGTACGATGCCCTAACAAACCTTTTATCAGTTAGAAATATTGGACAAGTGATGAGTCTGAAGAATGAACTCTGTGACAAAAATATGACAAAGGATGACACCATAGCTTCATACTTTGTGAATATTTCTCAGTTTATAGATCAACTACAAGCTATTGAAGAAGCCATCCCAGAAAAGGAAGTTTTGAACATAGAAATCAATGGTATGTCTAGATCATGTGATGCATTTGTTGCAAGTATGAACACAAGGAAGGAGTTTCCAACATTAGAATAACTTTGGACATGTTGTGCACAAGAAGAGAAAAGGTTAAACTCCAAGGGAAAAAACTCAGAAGAAAGAATATTCTCAATCCTTTGAAACAAAGTTTAAAAAACATGGAGGTAAGAAAATATATAATTCAAGAAATAAGTTCAAGAGGGATATGTCAAAGGTACAATGCTTTGAATTCCATGATTATGGCCACTGAAAAAGGAACTGTCCTAAACTAACAAGGATGAGAAAAGAGAGACATCATGCATCAACTACCAATGATGAAGAACCCTCAAAGAAGGAAAAGCACGATGAGACAAATTTATTCTATTACTCAGCCCTTACTAGAACCATTCAATATGACATGTGGATGATTGATAATATATCTTCAAGGCATATGACATGTGACCGTAGGAATTTCTCAAGCATGAAGGATAAGGAGACACCTCATAAAGTGGAGCTTGGAGAAAATAAATCTTATGCAATCAAGGGAATTGGACAAGCTACTATCAAAATGGAATTAGGTAACTATATCCATCTTAGGAATTTTTTATATGTTCTTGGTTTGAAAATGAATCTAGTATCTATTTCCTGATTGGAAGAGAAATGAGATAGAGTATCTTTTTTGGATGGAAACGTTCTTGTATGGTATAAAGACTCCAAGATAGAAAATGCTAGAGTTATTGCAGCCCATGAAGGAAGTTATATAAACTCCTAGGTCAGAATACTCAAGTCTTAGTAAATTATGAAATCAACCCTAGTGAATTATGGCATAGAAGGTATTCTCACCTTCACTATCAAGCCTTTCCATCCATGAAACAGATGGTTGTAGGCATACCAAAATTACAGTCAGTACATGAAGGTGTGTGCAGAGGATGTGCACTTGGGAATAAAATTAAGAGACCTTTCCCAAGTAGTGAGAATAGATCCAAAGGGATATTAGACCTAATACATTCATATGTATGTGTACCTATTCTAGTCAAGTATCTAGGAGGATCTCTCTACCATGTAATGTTTAAAGATGATTTCTCAAGAAATGCATGGTTGTATCTGTTAAAGAATAAGGATCAAGTATATAGAAAATTCCAATAATTCAAGGATGAAGTAGAGAACCTAACAGACAAGAAGATCAAGACAATAAGATATTCTAAACCTCCAAAGAGATCTTTTCCTTTTGTAAAGAAAATAGGATTAGGAGGGAGCTCATTGTCCCTCACAATCCTCAACAGAATGGTGTGGTTAAAATAAAGAGCAAAACCATTGAAGAATCAATCAATGAAATGATGAATGATCATAACTAATCTATGTTTCTATGGGGAGAAGCAGCTATGACAACTATTTGTGTTCATAACATGACTCTTGAAGAACCCTTCCTAGGAAAGAATCCAAGCATTGAATACTTAAGAATCTTTGGATGTCATGTATAAATTCATTTTCCCAAGGATAAGAAAAATAAATTGGAACCCTTAGGAGAGAGAGGAATATTCGTTGGTTACATTCAATCATCAAAAACGTATACAATCTATGTTCAAGGTCAACAAAATATTTAAATAAGAAGAGAGGTAAATTTTGGTGAAATAATTTCATTTAAGAATTCTATAGAAGAACCTATAGAATCCGAAAAAGAAGAGGAGCATGAAGACACCAAAGAAGAAATTAAATGTTCTCCAAAAAAATCTAATGAAGAACAAGAACCACCATATGAATATGTGGAACCAACTATTATACCTAAGTCAAGAAAAAGACCAGCATCACTTGAAACTACTTTGCAAGAAGATGAAAAGCATAAGGCTCCCACTCATACTTTCATAGAAAGAAAGAGACCCAAAAGGTTCAATACTTAGGGAACACTCATGACAAGTTTGGTTAATGCAGAACCTTCCATCTTTGAGGAAGCAATTAAGAAGAAAGAATGGAAGGAGTCCATGATGGAAGAATACCAATTCATAATGAAGAATGATATATGGGAAGTTGTTCCAAGATCTAAACAGAAGTATGTAGTCACTTCAAAGTGGGTCTATAAGATAAATTATGTTGTATATGGAAGTATTGATAAGTACACAACATGATTTGTGGCTAGAGGGTTTTCCCAATAGGAGGGAGAAGATTATGATGCAATATTTTCTCTGGTTTCCATATATACATCTATCAGAGCCATAATATCTCTTGTAGCTTCCATGGGTTGGAGCTTACATAATATGGATGTAAAGAAAACCTTTCTCAATGGAGTGATTGAGGAAGAAGTATATATAGAGAAACCCCAAGGTTATTCAATACACCCAAAAGAAGCCCATGTATTCAGATTGAGAAAGGCCTTGTATGGACTCAAGAAAGATCCAAGAGCTTGGTATGCATGAATTGATAATTAGCTGACGAGAATTAGATTTTTCAAGGGTCATGATGATCCAAATCTCTATTACAAGGTTGTGAACAATGCACTTGCTATTCTACTATTATATTTTGATGACTTGTCCCTGACAGGTGTAGAGCCTCTCATTATTTAGTGTAAGAAGGAGCTATCCACTGAATTTGATATGAAGGATATTAGTCTCATGCACTACTACTTGGGACTAGAAGTGTGGCAAAAGCATGGTGAATTATTCCTAGGAAAATTGAAGTACATTGTAAATATCATTCATAAGTTGGGGATGATAGATTGCAAATCCATGGAAACACCCATGGTAACATATTTTAGGAAGTTGAAAGACTCTGATTCTAATCCAATAGACTCATCTCTGTACCAGTAGTTGATTGGCTCCTTGATGTATTTGGAAAATAATAGGCCAGACATATGTTGTGCTGTGAAGATGTTGCGCCAGTTCCAAGTGGAGCCTAGACATAGAATTGGGTGACTACAAAGCATATCTTGAGATATCTTTGAATGACGATAATGTATGGTTTGAGATATTCCTTAAAAAGTGAATTAAAGATGCATGGATTTACTGATTCAGATTGGGAAGGGAGTGCATAAGATAGAAATAGTACTTTTGGACTGTGTTTCAATTTGAGTTCTACTATGATTTCATGGGATAGTAGAAAAAAAAAGTATGTTGCACTTAGCACTACGAAAGAAGAATATATTGCAGCTTGTGATGCTTGTACGAAAGCAGTGTGGCTCTGTAAGCTGGTTTTTGGAGTGTTTGATCAGGTGTTGGATTTGTCTGTGATATATTGTGATAACTAGAGATATGTGAATCTCTCAAAGAACCGAGTGTTCGATGATAGGTCGATGTACCTTGAGATCAAGTATTATTTATCTGTGATAAATTCCAGAGGGGAGAAGTAGTTCTCCAGTATATCTCTACTAATGAATAGACTACAGATATTTTGACGAATCCTTTTTCCAAGATAAAGTTTACATACTTGAGGGACAAGTTGGGGCTTGTGGAGATTGCTCCCTTGGTTGAAAGGGAGGCGATGACTTCCTCAGTTGGGAGGGAGCACTTATATGTGGCATCATGGATTGTCAGTGGGTTGCGAATCTATATCATGCTAGTACATCTTAGAGATGATAATACAATTTAGAGATGATGCCTAAATCATGCTATATATGACCATGCTAGCACATCTCAGATATGATATAGATGGTTGGAGTTGTTGATATAGTGGCCTGAGGAGAATCGTGCTAGTACAACTTAGAAGTGGACATACAACTTAGAGATTATGCTTTCATCATGATACTCATGTTCATGCTAGTAAAACTTAGAGATGATGTTGGTGAGTCGCATCATGATAGATATGATCATGTAAGTACAAATTAGGGGTGGCATACAACTTAGATATGATGCATTGGCATCATGCTAGATATGTCATGATAGTATGACTTAGAGATGATCATACATATTAGAGATGATGCATGAGGGCTCGTTTCATGCTAGATCTGATCATGTGAGTACAAATTAGAGGTCGAATACATATTAGATATGATGTATTGACATCATGCCAAATATTTCATGATAGCACGACTTACATATGATGCAGTGAGGCACTGATCTAGATCATACGAGTATAGAGTAGAGGTGTCATACATATTAGATATGATGCATTGGCATCATGCTAGTTATGTCATGCTAGTATGACTTAGAGATGATGTAGATGATACTCCAGATCACGCCAGTAAAACTTAGATATGATGCAGTCACATCATGCTAGTATGACTTAGAGATGATGCAGTTGATGACATTGTTGATGTTGGATGATATTAGATGATATGATTTTCTTGGAGATTGTATGTCTCTGGATAGTATATGTATTCTACTATGGTGTATGTGATCCACTAGTAGTGACTGTATGTCACTTGTTAGTAGTTGTGTGCTACTAGGAGTGGTTGTATACCCCTGGATATTAGTTATATACTGATATGGATAGACATAATTGTGTTATATTAGATGGAATTTTGATTTCCATGGAGATTATCACTAGTCTTGGATAGTGATGTGTGATCATGAGATATCCTACATGGCGATTGGTGTTTCTACCAGATGAATGGTTTGTTTGTGCTCAATACCATTTCCTATAATACCTCCCCAGCTAGTAGGGAGAGTTGATGTTATGGTAGTTGCCAGAGGTATTAACCTCTATTTGTAACCTTTGAAGATACTAGAATATGCTAGGAAGCAAGAGAAATCGTAAATAGTTGGTTAATAACCCTAGAAGACAATTCGACTCAAAAGAATAACTTATATTAAGTTATTATCCTCCAAGAGAAGAAGACGACCCAATTAGCTCACTTGGAGGAATATAAATAGAGGGCGCTTGAGATCATTTGCACTCACTCACTCTCACAACTACATAAGCAGCGATGCACATGACTAGTTGAGATATACAACTGCTATAGTGGTGAATCTACCTTTGGTTATGGTTTGGACTTTTTTCTTGGTACGCTATCTTTGGAGATAGCTACACTACCTTGGGTGGCTATTGGTTCTAGTGTTTTCTTCCAGAATTATTATGTTTGTCAACATTAATGTGATCGGGGGTGGCCTTTATGTGTATGGTTGGGTGACAATATAGTGATATTGTCTATGGTGAAACAAGCACAACTATTAATTTAACATGGGACTAGTGTAACAACGACAATACAAGACTGTTAGAAAGAGCTCCTCTACATTGGGGAAATTTTATCTCTTATCTGTAGAATCTCCTTGATTGAAATTTCAATTTGGAATTTCTTACAGTAGGAAATTTGTATCTTGATTTGTTGTAGAAGGAGCATATTGTTTATTTATGATAACTACTTCTACATGAGTGGGGATATGTTGAGAAGAACTAATGGTTGAACTTGAATATGAACGGTTGAGAATGACAAAGTCATGTTAACGGATTCTTAAGCCCAAAAGGTGGATGCACTAGTCATTGTAATGTTTCCTCTAAGCATGTCATGTTGGAGCCTATGGTGTTTATGATGGTGTTTTATATGAGGGAGAATACCCTTACAAAAACATCCTCGTGGTTAAAGGAATCTAGTATTGGTTTTTGGAACCTTGGAAATGGTAATTATTATTCAAAAAAAAATGAGAGACTAATCCCTATATGTAGAAATCCTCATGAATATGGGACTAATGAGAAATTGTAAGGTCAATTTACTTGACCTATAATGAATGAAAATTGTTGTTGGAATAGCCCCATTGAAAAAATAAAAGGAGTCCTTTGGATTGTTTCTAGTCATCCTAGAAGAAGTAAAGTGATATGAACATATGAACAATTTTATGAGCTCATGAATGTAAGAAGAGAATGCATATACCTATTGACCTAAAATATTTCCCATGAAAGTGAATGCAAAAGGAAATATTTGGAATATGCCTACTGTAAGCATGGGTAAAATGCTTGGGGCATGAGGATATGTTGGAATTCACATGGAAAATATTTAGCATGCATAAAACATGCACATAAACTTATTATAGACTGTTATTGGATGTTAATTACGGTGATGTCATAGATCATATGGTTAGTGATGGTCTAATTATATCATCATAAGTAAAATAATGATGAAATTGATTGCATATTACCTTATGAGGATAAGGTATAATGGTTAATGAAATGATAATATCGAATGTGGTAAAGGAGGTACTGGGGAATTTCTAGACGACCAATGGGTCATATTGACATCCAAAGGTGGATGTAATCCATATATATATGGCTTTCTATGCTCAAGTAGAAGAGGAAGATAGAGGGAATATAGAAGAGGATTCCCTTGATAAAAAGGTTTGTTGATAAAGAATGTTTTGAGGAATGAAGAGAAGCTAGATTGCTTGTCTTGTTTCCTTAGGAACTATTGAAATTGCCAAGATTATATTTTTGGATTATGGAATAGTTTTGATACCCGATCCATTAAAAAGGTACTTATGGGGTTGAGTGTCTTATAGAGTGGTATCAGAGTACGAAACAACACTATGTGTGGATGGGCCAGAAATCAGTCACAGTACTGGTGTAACAAGGAAAATACAAGACTGTTAGAAAGAATTCCTCTATGTTGGGAAACATTTAACTCTTATCTACACAAGATGCTTGATTGAAATATATTTTTGGAATTAATTATAGTGGGAAAGTTATATGTTGATTTGCATCAAAAGGAACATATTGTTTCTTTATGATAACTACTCCTAGAGGAGTGGGAATATGATAACAAGTACTAATGGTTGAACCTGAATATGAATGGTTGAGAATGGTAGAGTCCTATTAAGGGATGATTAAGCCCAAAGGATGGATAAAGTAGTTATTACAATGTTTCCTTTAATCATGTCTCCCTGGAGCCTCTGGCATTTATGATGCTAGTTTATATGAGGGATAATAACCTTAAAGAAACTTCCTTGTGTTTAAAGGAATCTAGTATGAGTTTTTGGAACCTTGGCAATGATAATTGTTGTTTAAAAAAAAGGAGAGACTAATCCTTGTATGTAAAACTCATCATGACTAGGGGACTGATGGAAAATTGTAATTTCAATTTACTTGAACTATAATGAATGAAATTTGTTGTTGGAATAAGCCAGTTAAGAAAATAAAAAGGAGTCCTCTAGATTGTTTCTAATCCTTTTGAAAGAGGTAAAGTGATATGAAAATATGAGAAAGTTTATGATCTCATGAATGTAATTAGAGAATGTATATACCTATTGACCTAAAATTCTTCGTATGCAAGTGAATGTGAAACAAAAATAGTTGGAATACGCTTGCATTGTAAGAATGGGTAAAATGCTTTGTACACGAGGATATGTTGGAATGCATATGGAAAAGATTTATCATGCATATAAAATTATTATAGTCCATTATTGGATGTGAATTATGATGTCATAGATCATATGGTTAGTGATGATCTAATTATAGCAACATAGGTAAAATGATGATGATATTTATTGCATATTACCTTATGAGGATAAGGTAGAATGGTTAATGAAATGCTAATATCGAATATCGTAAAGGAAGTATTGGTGAATTTCTATATGGCCAATGGGTGATATTGACATCCAAAGGTGGATGTCATCCATATAGCTATGGCTTGGTATGATCAAGTAGAAGAGGAAAAGAGAAGGAAAATAGAAGAGGATTCCCTTGATAAAAAGGTTTGTGGACAAAGAATGGTTTGAGGCATGATGAGAAGATTGATTTGTTGTATTGATTCCTTAGGAACTACTAAAATTGCCCAGATTGTATTTCTAGGTTATGGAATACTTTTATAACAGTTGAGGAAAGAGTATTTTGTTATTAGTTGTTGTCATGTAGAAAGGGAAACATAATTATGAATATGTCTGTAAGACTTTCGATGTGAATGAATATATGCTCTCAACAGAGAGGGAAGCATAGTGTTTATTACTCCTATGAGATTTTCCATAAGAATGGTTGTAATATCTCTAGGAGGAAGGATAAAGAGGATTGAAATGTTCATATGTGTGAATGACATGGAAAATTTTTAAGCCCTTAATAGTGGCACATTACCCATTAGTTAGGGCATATTACATTAGTATTTTCATTTTATTTATGTCGGATTGGGTTCATTAGTTGTAATTGTACCTCATAGTCTCCTATATATACCAAGGAGACCTTTTCATTTGGAATCATTGTATTGGTGAACTCATATGATGTGTAAGGAGGTTTACCCCTCGAAGTGTCTTATTATCTGAATTTATCTCTTTTTGAAGGTATTGTCTACTTATTATCAGGTTTTTATGCTATTTTGATATTTGGTTCCTCACATTTGGTATCAGAGCTCAATGTCTTGGGGTTTTTCTATTGCATCAGATACACCTTTGCATTTTTTCTATAAGATTTTTTATGGGACATTTCAGACAAAACTCCTTTGGGGATATTTATTAGAAGGATCAAAGTACGTGTGGTTAAAATATAATATTTTGGGGATTTATATTTCATAGATATATCCTATGGAAGACTAGGTTCTTGAATCATCGTGAATTAAATTATCATAGAATATTTTATATATTTTGTTTTCCGTGATGATTCAGATAGTGAAACTCGAAGGATATTCATAGGAATTATCAGGTTATATTTGGTAAGTATTTAATCTTTTGGTTCATAAAAAATTTAAAGATACACCCTGTGTAACATAGGGTAGCTGACTAGTCCTATTAACAAGTCTCAAACATGTGTTCCAGGTAAAACAATGATATCTTTCCCAGTGAGTATAGAAATTAAGTGAGACCAGTTGGATTCGACAATGGACAATCCATAGTATTTCTAGTTCATATTTCAAAATAATATATCACATATTTTCTGCTTGGAACACTTTACAGGTACACTCTTTTGGAAATGAAAAAAATCAACAAGGCATCAAGTTGTCACCATAACTTCCACTTGGAAAATCCAATTTTTATTAGACATGTGGCATTGTAGAGAGGATATATCAAAGAACTACAAAATAAAATTTGAGATCTAGAATGGAAAAAATTGTAAATATACAATAGAATAATGGTAGACTAGCAGCACATCCTCCAAATCACTGTTTAAAAGATATATTGTTTTTGGAAATTTGCATATCTTTTGACTAGAATATCTAATTGAGGTGATTCAAAAAGTAGAGTATTGTGGGATAAAAGGAGTATCACATAAATATGAGAGAAAATTAGGGATTGTTTTTGGAATGAATGTCTCTAAATGTATGAGTTGCCATTAGTGGTCAGTGCTACAACCTACGTACAATGTGGTTCTTCCACATACATAGAGTATATCGGAAGGCCCCTTTCGAATGGTTACACATTAGACAACACTACTATGCATATGAGATCCCACATACCTAGAGTATATTAGGAGACCCCCTAAAATATTGAGACTTACCAAGTAAATATTTTGGCCATCTTGTTTCTATAGTATACCGAGAATAATACTCGGGGAGATCACTCTCTATTACCTGGGTATTCAAATAATACAACTAAGCGAATGAGCCAAGTATTATTTCCTTAGTAAGTTCCCTGACATATTGGTCTAAGTACTATTGATGGACCCTACATGTATATAAAAGAGATATATCACCTGACACTCCCTTATATGTGAGGACCTCTACCTAATCCAATTAGGAATTCCTACCTTGCAATGATACTTGGCCAACATGCCACCAAAAAAGGGAACTTATAGACAAAATAAGCCTTTAGATAGTCCTCCTTGGACTCTTTATGAAGGTGAAGAAATGCATCGGGACATAAATGAGTTAAAAAGTAAGGCAGTAACAAAAGATGAACTACAAGGGATGACAGATTCAACCGAAGCTAAGTTGGAAGGACTAATGGATACTGAGATGGATTATTTAAAAGGGGAGATCATGGAATGATTAAAAAACTTGTTAATAGAGGGATCCCACTTGAAAGTGACAATGTATCCCATGAAATTCATGATGAGGACAAAAGGATTACGAATCAATACTAGAGAAACTCCAACTTTGGGTTGAATACCAACCACTTTTTGAAGATCAATATGAGGAAGTTTGATGGAAAGTATCCAATCACATGGATACTCCAAATGGATCATTTATTTCATCTACATGATCTTCCACACACGCAAAAGGTATGAATTGCATATTTATATTTAGAACCCAATCAATTTGTGTGGTATCACTGGATTTGTTCTCACAAATCACTTGTCACTTGGACAAATTTCATGGAAGAAATGATAGCAAAGTATGAGGATACAAGGAGAAATACCTTCTTCAACCAATTGATAAATATCAAGAAAAAGGGTTTAGTTGTAGAGAACATTGAGAACTTCCAAAGATTGAATATAAAGGTAATGGATATTCCACATGAGGACCTGATTGGTGTATTGTTAGGAAATTTAAAGGATAACATTATACATGAGGTGCGCCTTTGGGAACCCAAATAATTAGAGAATGTGTTCAAGGTTGAGAGAAATATTGAAAGTAAACATATGGCTATGGATAATATAAGTACCACTCCTAACATATATCGAGAGAATAATGTTCCTTCTTCTACACCACCTCAACCTACAAGGTTGACACCTCAAAAATTGTAGGAAAGAAAAGAAAAGGGTTTATTGTTTAATTGTGATAACAAGTACAGTAAGCACCATAAGTGTGGTGATAAGAAACTATTCTACATATATTGTGAAGATGAAGAAGAAAAATAACAAGAAAAATCTCAAGATGAAAACATAGAAGATATTTATTCTAAAGAGTTGACTCCCACCATATCATGTAATCCATTGGTTGGAATTAGCACTCCTCAAACCCTCAATATCAAAGAATATATCAAAAATAAAAAACGTAATAGTCCTAATTCATTCTAGTAGTACCCATAATTGCATTCACTATTAATTATCCAAAGCTCTCAATTTCTTTATATATTGAATGCCAGCGTTTCAAGTAATGATTCCAAATGGGGGAACTATCAATTGCTCAGAAAAATTCCATAAGCTAAATCTTACTATGCGGGAATATGTAATGAATATTCCAATTACTTCTATACCCATGGGTGGTGTTGATGTCATACTAGAAGTCCATGTTTACAATCATTGGGAACAATGGCTTTTAATTTTCATGAACTTTTCATGAAATTTTCATTGGAAGGAAAGAAAATTGAGTTAAGGCGTATCACAAGGAAATCGATTAAGGTGATAAGCTATAATATCATGACAAAATCATTGAAAATGGGGCATCGAGGTGTAATTGAAAATTTATTGTAACACCTCCAGGCCACCCAAGTTGGGCCATGCTACCTCATAGAACCACTTTCTTTCATTTGTGGAAAATACCAGACTTAATACATTAAAAACAACACCTACTTGTTGTTAACATACATTTATAATGCAGGTTTAAACAGACATAAACATTCTGCTACAATGCAAATCCTTACGTAATTAACAATAAAACATACATGCAACAACACATGCAATTATTAGAAATATCAAGACATGTACAAGATACACAACATAAAAATTAACGTAGAAATTGTAATATCCTAAGCCCGAGCCCCAGTTCTAATCATGAATTGTAACATGTTTTGTAGCTGGTGAGCCAAGTGTTATAAGCTAGGAGGCTTATGTGCTTATTAGGAAGAGCCTAGACGTTAAAGGCCAGGAGCCTGTTTTGTACATATAATTATTCATATTATTAATATAAACAACATCGTTGCATGTAGACCGACCACTAAGAAAGATTATGAGGGACTGAGCTCTACTAGGTTTGGTAAGGGAGGAGGCTAGGATATTGGGGGAAAATGGATAATATTAAGAGATTAAACCCAAGAGAATAATACATAATTATTATTCTAAAGGCTATAAATAGGATATTAATTTCTCATAAGTTCCTTTGGGGAGAGGAACGTGATCCTGGAGAGCCACGTGTCATCCAAGTTGCATGCATATTTATGGGGGCTCTCTCATCATTCTCACCATTCTCTCCCTTCCGGCCATTCAAAGGATTCTTTCCATTGGTTGCCCCATTCACTCATGCACTGAGAAAGCATCCAGTCAGTCGTTTTCTCCATTGTTGAACTCCTCAACCACCCTGAACATATACTATAAGCCCGAATTGATACCCTTGCAAAACTTGTACCCTATGGGTTGGTTGCATATTGCTCCATCATTACCACCCCCCACATCCAATTTATTTTGTTTCCATCACCATGCTCATTTGTTGAGGAGCAGGAGTGAAGAAGCAAGTTGTCAGACCCGTGAAAAAAATAAGCAAGTTGTTAGGCCTGTGAGATACTCTCTCAAGGTGAGAGAGTGTACTGAGGAAGTGATTTATCCTAGAGGGAGTCTAGTAGCAGCTATAGAGCTATGAGAATTATTGATCCATCCTGTTTTTGAAGCCTCGGAAGGGAGGTGGAAAAACCAATAGACTATGTCATAGTGAAGGTGTATGCTCCTACGTTGGGACAAGCATGTGGGGAATGTGAGTCTATGAGAGGTGGGTGTAAGTATCTCCTTGAAGAAATCCTTCCTGTTGTGCTGTGCAACTTATTGTTGTCCCTTCCTAGCCTAGGAATCCATTTACCCGGGTGGATTTTAGTCCCAACTTGAGGGTGACTCATTGTTGAGAGTGATGAACAAGATGGTATATGACTGGGAGGTTCATCGAAGGTATGCACACAGTTTGTGTACTTCAATTAAAATATAAGTACCAATCCTCTGTTCATTTATATGTTGTGTATTTGTACATTCTATATTGATGTGTATTGTATGTATATGTTGTATGTATAGGATTATTATTATTCCGCATTAATATTTGTATTAGCAGAATATGTTGTTTTTTTATGTTTATATATACATATATCTATGTATATTATAATTTTTATTTCTATGAGGTAGCATGGTCGGCTTGTTGGTGATCGGGGATGTTACAAATTGGTATCAGAGCCATGGTTTCAACACTGAGCCTGGATGGGCTAGATAGGTGGTTATTGAAGCAATGGTTTCGGAGTGAATTATTCTTGAGAGGGACAAAAGTTAAATTTCAGAGAGTTCCTGAGTGTCAGGAAGGTACCGTGTGAACACATGGACTGTGTTCCAAATCTTATGAAGCATAGTGGTTCAAGAAAACCTACATAGGCAGGATACAACAAAAATGGTGGTATTGGGCCACAAATTTTATAATTTGGACCATAGGATCTGTTCGGGAGAAGAAGGATCCCTCACAACCATCAAATTGGGAAAAAGGAGCATGGTGGTTAAGTAGCGAAGTCCTTTGGGACTTCTCCGCTCTGGCTATTTGAAGTTACTTGTTGTAAAAGGTTGAAAAAACATTAAAGCTCTGAAGTCCCAGAGAGGATCTACGTCATAGATCCAGGGAAAATTGCTTAACTTTTGGATCGATCGAAGACATATCAAAGAAGTTAGATCGAGTCAAGATCAAGAGGTAAGGTGCAATAGTGAAGAAAAAATATCATCCATCAGATCTATGTGCAAGTGATTGTGAGCTGTAGATATCACAACAGTTCGGAAGTTCGACACTTCGAGAGAAATGGAGTGTGCTAGAGTGAAAACGCTTGGAGTCCTAAAGTGCGGAGTTGATCTGGACCGTTCATTAAAGGAGGCATGTGTTGGCAGATCAACGTATTTGTAAGTTCAACATTCAAGAGAATTGAAGTTTTCTATTAAGAAATCTTACGAGGTCCTGAAGCCCAAAGGATAGAAGCAACATGGCTTGCTAACATCACCTGGGATGAAGTGGACACATAGGATGTGTTCCACATGTTAGTGAGTTAATAACCTTTGGGAGATTGAGATTCTAGTTAGAACATAACATGTGTCACCCATCTAATTAGGCCATCTGTCCACTTCTAGTATTCCACCATGTGGAACTCTTCTTAGTCATGGTTAGTGGGGCCTCTAATGGTCACAGTGGATGTGTGGCGCTAGATTGTGAAGTCTGTAGACTTGGCACTTTGGAGGAAATTGGTCAACAAGTGTTTAAGTATGAAGACTCCCAAAGGCCCAAAGGTTAGAGTCTACCTGGACCATTGACAATGGAGGAAACGTGGTAGTAGATGTGGTAGTCCAGAGACTTGACACTCCGGAAGAATCAAAAGTATGGAAAGTTCAGAAATCCTGAAGTCGAAGTCCTGGAGTTGATCGTGGTCATTGGTTAACAAGAAGGCGCAGACCATTGATGTGTTGTTTGTGAATTCTTCGGTCCGACACTCCAGTGGATCTATGCAGTGGTACTTAGAAAACTCATGAAGTTGAAGCTCCGTAGTAAATCCCAGTCATCAGTTGCTAAGAAGCCATGGACCATATATCCACCCCACTTCACGTGTTCTCTCGTTTGACGTTCAGAAGAAATAAGAAAAGTGTTGGATTACTAAGAGGGAGGGTGAGTGAGTAATAGAGAAATATAATCCTTTTTAACCATAAAATGCAAGTGTTATATCAATGTAGAATTATCATCCAATAGTTTAAGAGTAAATAAATAATGAACAAATGAGCAATCATATGCATACATAGTAGGTGAGTGTTTTTAGGTGTACCAAAAGTGGGAGAAAACATCAAACTATTTTTTCTTATATTTATTTAAGAATTACATTCATTGGAAGCACCGACTTCCTTTGTTTTCTAGCTGCAACTGGAAGAAGGCTCCAACCCCCTAGTTTCTCAGGCTACAACTTGAAGGAAGATCTAGCTCCCTAATTCTATGGATACAACCCCCTATGTTCTATGAATACAACTGGAAGGTGTCTACAACCACTTGTCCTTGCCCCTTCCAACTGCCCTGACATAGAAGTAGAATGGTGGAACCACTGTCACACTATCACTATGAGAAATACCACTGTAAAAACTTATACCACGAGCCTATGAAAACATGTACAATACATCAACCTGTACCTCAACTTGTACCATAAACAAATGCATCAACCATGGACCAAACTTGTACAAATAGCCTGTCACAATAACTTGTCCAAACAACCTGTAATCAACATGTACCATAAACAAGTGCATCAACCATGAACCAACATGTACCTATCATGCATCAAATACACATAAACTATGACTCATCAAGATTTACCAACATCATCAACTATACACCTCATGTATGTTCCAACTCATCAACTACTTGTCTCAACCATGTACCCAAAATGTACCTCAACCAAAATCCCTAATCAATTTCATAATCCAAATTTCATTTGTAACTCTGTAATAGACCTAGTGTATATCATCACATACCTGCAAACCTTCCTTAACTTTAACAACAAGAGACTAGCATTTTAATCAAGCTTCACTTTAGTCTCACATGAATAATTTTGTATTAGTCAAAAACCCTAACTTGAAATAATAATAACTATGTACCTATAATGAATAAAAATCTTAAAATAGTACACAATGTTCTTCAATGTGTTTTATGCAATTGCTGCAGGTTTCACTACTTGGAACCTCTTAGAAAAGGATTTATAGAAAAAATGGGATACCCACACGGAATATTTTTTGTATGGATATGAAAATGATAAAAACAATACTACATACTATACTCTAAATAATACATTTGGTCTTACTGAATTTGGATATGTTATGAAGAAGTTATGACGTTTTTACCCAAAACACATGTTTTAGACTAGTTTCAGGACTAGCCACAAACCCTATTTTCCACGGAGTATAAATCCAAAAATGCAACAATCCACAAGGTGAAATGTTTATCATAGCTACTTGGATATGTTTCCTCAACGACCTCCCAATTTCACGGTATGGAACATTCTAGAAAAAAACTTATGGCGAAAATGGTGAGATGACCTGTAATTAACATACCTTAGAAAGAATCATCAAAATAATTTATCCTCCCTTGAATTTCTACCATATTTTATTCACCTTCCCTCTCCAATTTGGCTTATATATCCTTTGTTTAACTCAGTCACTTGTAGATATTCAATATTCTCAAGTGTGATTAAAAATGAGAGACCCTTGCCACTTATTTATACTTTCATGTAGCTTCCTCAAGGGGTTACCTTCTAGCCATCTTAATGTTGGTTGTGGAGCCTGATTATCTTCCTAATTCAGAGGTCCTTGCTTTTAGCCATGTTTATACCCTATGAAGTATTTACACCCCATAAGTATGTACACTCTTCCACGCATGGGAGTGCAGAGGGGGGGTACCCCCTCTACGGGTCAAGCAGGGGTTCGGGGGCGAAGCCCCCGAAGCAAAAATTGCCTTGTAAAAGTATTTTGTAATTTCATTGTAAATCTGGACCATTCATTATAAGGTCGCATATCTAACGGTAGATATTATGTTAGGGGTTTTTGCCCTAGAAGGCAACCCTCTTTTATGAGGGAAATGTATCGCGGCTATGGTTGATGGTGAATATTGTATTCTAAGAGAGAAGACTATGAGAGAAAGAAGAGGAAGTTACAACAGGTTTTGCTGTAGGTTGTATCCCTTCATTTGCTGGATAATAATAAAGGAAGGACCTGGCAATTTCTCTGGTGGACGTAGCCCACACTGGGTGATGCACGTAAATCTGTGTCTCTCTTGTATTGTGTGTCTTCTGTGTTTTGTTTCTGCATTTGTTTTATTTAATTGCTCCGTGGTCCTATTTTTCTAACACTTAACCCACTTTCCTTATTTTAGGGCTAACCCACTTCTAACCACTTTTCCACTTAGTAATTTCTCCATTAACTTTATTATTTAAGTAATTTCTTTTGTATCTTCTTTGACTTATAGTACACTCATCACTTCACTTTATTATTTAAATTACCTTCTAACCATATTAACCCACTTTCCTTATTTTAGGGCTAACCAACTTCTAACCACTTGTCCACTTAGAAATTTATCCATTAAATTTATTATTTAAATAATTTATTCTTTGCAAACACTTTGACTACTTTGACCTTTTGGGGCTTCAAGATGACTCGTGTCGGTTCTCCAACTTCACATGGCCATAACTCTATAACCGTGAGGATTTGTGTGACGTTACACATACCACTGGAAATGACATGACATGTCATATCCATCTAGAATAGTCTTGCCTACAAATATATCAAAACTCATACCATTATCCATAAAACAAACTTGGTTCCATTACCAAAGCCTTTGTGCTACCGAAATTTGCTACTGGACTTTCTTCAAGGGTTGACATCAATGAAAACCATCCCAATTAATCAACAATATCCACCTTTGTCATTGATGGAAACACTCTGATGCAATACTGAAGTCATATCGCTCATGCTCCCCCTGTGACCATTGTTCCCCCTAGAACCATGCCTATGTGCTCTTTCTCCAAGTATTTAAATATCTCCCTCGTTTTCATCAATGGAAAATGTATCTTTCCATTTGGGGATGCTCCCCATAACTTAAT
>JASDQU010373552.1:18783-47694 GCA_032191745.1 Picea mariana
AAAATGAAGAAGTTCCACGTGGCCCTTACGTGGGCTGCCATGTGGCACTTTGCTGGAAAATGAAGAAGTGCCACATGGCCCTTACGTGGGCTGCCATGTGGCACTGGATGGCAAGTTAAAAATTGCATGGAGTCTGTGGGTTTTGAACCCACGACCTGCCACAAACAAGTCAACGCCTTGGGGAGAGCCCCAATACCATTGCACCCTACATGTTTCATATTATATATAACACCTTTAATTATATTTAAAGTGTAATATTTTATTGTATGGGCGGAAGGGGGCTGAGGATAAGCCCCAACCCACGGTTCTATGTAGTCATATGACCACAGAGAGGGAGTGTGCACTAGTCAAGGGGGATAAGCCCAATAATTAAACAGAAAGTGGGTTTTATCCTATTATTAGTGATTTTTTGGGGGATTTTTGACTGATATTTAGCCCAGAAAATGGATTTTTGAGGATTTTGAGGCCATTTGAAGGGGGATTTGATCCCAAAAAGAGGCCATATCTTGAGGGAAGTTAGGATTCCTCATCTGAGCCTTAAAAAATATAAAAACCAGGTCTTTCGAAGCCTTGAGGAGACTTTTTGATGCAGGGTTTTGAAGGAGCAGTTTGTAAATTTTGGCCTTTTCTCATGTTTTAAGAGGCGTTTTTCTCATTTTGTTGAGAGGATTTTGATGGTGCATGCATGAATCTGAGCAAGGAGTTCTTGCACAGCAAACATGAAGCATGTAATGTAACAACAAAGAGCATTTTAAGAGAACTTTGAGCATTTTAAAGAGCAATAAAGAGGTCCTCCACTTGGAAGTGGGCCCAGAGACATAGCCAACAATTGGTGAACTCCGTTATCAACCTCTTGTCTCTATTTCTCTTTCTGTTTTTCTGTTCTATTCTCTTCATTTGCAGCATGGATATTAATGGTTGATCTCTTTATTCATTAATAAGCATCAATTAAAAGTCACATTTGATATTCCGCAAACAAGATAAAAATTTTATGTATTTCGCATTCTTAACGATCCGATGCAAAAAGTACATTAAACTAACTTGCAATTTATCAATAATACCTTCATTTTTGGATCAGCTGGAAAATTTGGCTGGCAAGAAATAAAATCATTTTTAAGGAGAGGCTAGTTCCCCCCCCCGCTTAATCGCATCCCATGTGATCGACCAACTAGGTGAATACCTCTCATCCAAAAATTTTAAAGCTCAAGCATATGGCCCTTTGACAGAAGAAGAATAAAAATGGCTAGCAAAAATAAACCTACCTGCCACCCTCCCCTTAACTTTGCTAAAAAAATCATGCTGATAGCTTCAATATTCTCACCAAGACTTCAAAAATTGGCTAAATTCTCAAGATAGTCATGTCCTCTGTTTCGATGGTGAAAAAAAGGAAACCCAGGGGAGTTAGGTGTAGGAGGGGTTTCATACAACCCTAGAGGAAAAAGAATTCTATGTTACTCCTGGAACCTCAGCGTAACCACCAACAACATGGCAGAGGCCTATGCGATGTATCAAGGAGCACTCCTAGCTTAGGATCGACAAATCAACCAAATAATTGTAATAGGGGAATCAAAAAATATAATTCGACACTTTGTTACAGGGACAGGCCCAAAGAATTCAAATTTGAAAAGAATCATTGAAAGGACCAGAGTAATCATGTCCACAATCCATTCCTCCTTTTACCATGTCCCACACGCTAACAATACAGTAGTGGATGAACATGTGAACTTAGCGATTGGAAATKCCCCAGGCCATATGGAAGTGTTGGGCATGCACCTTTTCTCAGCCCCTCCCTAATGCCTCAGCCCCCTCCCATCGTCTCTCCACCTGGTGCCAATATCCACGYGGTGCTTCAGCTGGATGTAGTGTGTTGTAAGTCGAGCACCATGCTCGAGGAAGATTTCTACCTTCACAACCTTCAGCTCATGGGAACCTGCACTCAGCAGGACGAAAAAAATGGATATATTGGATCACAATGTGTTCCTCCTCCACAGGAACTCGTCGTACCCATCACTCCACGCTCGCTCTCTAGCCTGGAACATCACCTCCACCATAAATTCACTTGAGGTGAAGGCATTTGAATGAAACTCATCCATGATTCAATGATATTGAATGCAGACAGTACATGACGTATCAATGCTTGAAAGACACTCAAATCTTGATTTTGCACGACATTCATGCACCAAGTAGATAGCTAGAGGAGGTAAATTGGAAGGCCAACTCCTGATTCATTGTTGCAACCAGCCACAGTGGACCTCGACAGTTTGGAATTTAATATGGGAAGGGAAGTTAAAGAACATAAGAAAATTAGGAATCTACCATTACTCCAACATCAGAGGGATAACAAATGGTAAAGTTGTGAGCTTCGGCCTCACAGGAAGAATCGCATTGAAAGGAAACATTAGATACCATGTCAAGGGAAGCACCAGGGGTAGCTTTGTCAGAGGCAACATCGGCATATGCATCATTGTAGAGGCAGCACCAGAAGAAGTGAAGACAGAGGCAACTCTGACAGAGATAATGTAGACATAGACAAAACTAGAGGCAACATCGACCAAGGTAGCAACATCGACAAAGGAAGATTCAAAGGAAACATCATTAATTGGAGTGGGGTAATCACAATCAGTCTAATTATAAAAATGGATCAACGTCTAGCTCGTGAATGACTAGAGGAAGAACTGGTGGAAGATAACTTCTCCACCACCCAACAACTGGCACTTCACCTTGATTCTCACAACTCCACACTCACTTTCACACTTGACACTCTAGCTCAACACCGCACTTTAATAAACCAATTACAAGATGAGGTTGAATTCCTCAGACGTCAAGGGGAGAGCATGGAAGAAAAGTTGGAAGCCATGCCTCCAAAATCACCGGCACAAAGCCAGAATGAGGAAACAAGAAGCAGAGCAAACCCTAAACTACCTGATCTGAATGTAGCACTAGAGTCCCCTCAAGAGGAAGACAGAGTCTAAAGAAGATCAGTAAGGCACTCCTCAATTTTGTAGAAATGGCATAAATAAATCTTTCGCAAAGATAGTTCTAGGATAGAAATGCAAAGCTTAGCTTTCAGTGAAGTAGGATCAATGCTAGACTCATTTTTGTAAGCTTTTTGTGGAAAATTTGTAGCTTGTATCCTCCACCAGTACCCTCTTTTGTATTATGAGACCTCGATCGTGCCTTTTATATATACAAAATTTTTAGTTTTTGTAAATAAAAAAACAAGTATAAGTAGGCTTATCGACTAATAATTGTACACACTAACCCATGGAACCTTAAACCCATAACCTCTATAACCCCTAATTTTGTTAATCCCTAATGTCCAACCCATAATCCTTATAATCATTAACTCTAACCCTTATAACTATAGTTTCTAAACCTATCAATTGCATCCACTTTAACCATTGTAATCCTCAAACACCTAACCACTAATGCCTATGACCACTAGTGCCTATAATGACTAACCCTTATAAATATTGCCCATTAACTCTATACCCTAAACACATATAGAGAATAACCCCTTAAATCCCATATATTTATAATCCCTAACCCTTGCAACCTATAAACACTAATCCTAACCCTTGTAAGCCCCAAAATTTAACCATATAACTCCTTACCCTTGATCCTTATAATCACTTTAACCATTAATATTAATTATCCCTAATCATCATCCCTCGTAATTCCTAACCACTAACCATTATAAACCATAACAACTAATCCTTAAGCATTATAGCCCATAATCACATACCCCTAAGCCATAAAACCCTCCAAATCAAAACCCCTAAACCACTAAGTTATAACAAATATCCTCTAATCCATATAATTCCTAAAACCATGAACCCTTATAACTCTTATTACCCCTAAACCTTATATACCTTAACACTTAACCCATAATCYGTATAACCCCTAAACCCTAAAACTATTATACCTACTAACACCTTGAATCATAACAAGTAATCCACTACCATTATAGCCCATAATCASTTACCCCTATTCCATAAATCCTCCAAATCCAAATCCCTAAACAAGAAACCTATAACCAATATCCTCTMATCCATATAATKCTTGAAACCATTAATCCTTATAGCCTCTATTAACCCTAAAGATTATARCCCTTAATCCCTATAACCACCATACCTATTAACCCTTTAACCCCTAACCTATAATCCTTATAACCCATAACCCTTAAAAATTAAAACACATAAGCTTGATCTTCCAACCTCTATATACCAAAACCCCAATCACATAACCCCTTAACTCTATCGCATAATGGTTGGGTATAACCTCTATATACCAAAACCCCAATCCCATAACCTCTTAACTCTATTGCATATTGGTTGGGTATAACCTCTATATACCAAAACCACAATCCCACAATCCCATAACCCCTTAACTCTATTGTATAATGGTTGGGTATAACCTCTAATCCTTATAACCCTTAAAAAATAAAACACTTAATATTAATCTACTAACCTTTATATACCTAACCCCAATCCCATAACCCCTTAACTCTATATCATAACCAATATAACTACCAGTCTATATCCCTGAATTTATCCTAACCCCTATCCCTAATAAACCATTATCCCTAAATTATATAACCTTAACCCTATAATCTCCAACCTCAAACTCTTGTAAACCCCTTATACCTAACACATGCTATTCATATAATCCATAACCATTAGAATTAGTGTCATAGATTTCACCCTTAACCTTTATAAAATTTAATCCCTAACCCTTATAGTTCCTAACAAGTATAAGTAGGCTTATTTTCTAATAATTGTATACACTAACCCATGGAACCTTAAACCCATAACCTCTATAACTCCGAATTTTTTTAATCCTTAATGCCCAACCCATAACCCTTATAATCATAAGCCCTAACCCTTATAACTTTAATTTCTAAACCTATCAATTGCAACCACTTTAATCATTGTATCCCTTGAACATATAACCCCTAATAACTATGACCTATAATTCCTATAATGACTAATTCCCTTTCCCCAAGCTCATATGACCCATAACCACCATAAATTGTAGAATGCCTAACCCCTAAACCCTAAAACCACAAACTATATTTTTAACCCTTGTAAGCAATAACATGTTTATTAACTCTAACCTCTAACCATTATTAGTACTAATATGTAACCTATATTTCCTTTAATCACTAACCTATAACATTCTAACCCTTAATCAATTCAACCCTAAATTATTAACCCTGAGCAATTAATTTATATATTTTCTAAACCTTAATCTTTATAATCCCTATAACCACTTTAATACATACCACTATATTCATTATCATCCCTAACTCACTTACCTGCAAAACCAATATATCAGAATAACCCCTTATATATATAACACCTAATCCATAACCTTGGTAACTCCTAAGTCCATTAAGACCTTAMTCCTAACCCCCACAACCCTTAACACCAAACCCTTATAACCCATAAACCCTATAACMACAACAATCTTAATCACTAACCCTTGTACCCTTCCACAAGTATAATCCTTATTAACTAATAACTATATATTGTAACCAATGGAGACATAAACCCATAACTGTTATAATTGCCAACCCCCTTTAATTACTAATGTCCAAACCATGACCTTATAAACYCTAATCCCTAACCCCCGAAGATCTAATTTCTAAAATTGTTACCCCTAATCATTATAACCCATCTATCCCTCTATCTCATAACCCATATGAACCATAATGCCTAAAACTTATGACCCCTAATCCATATAATGACTATTATTTTTTYCCCCTAATTTATATAACCTATAAACACTATAAATTTTGGAAGTCATAACYCGTAAAACCTTGCCCTAATCCTTAAGTATTAGAACCTTAAACCTCTATATTCCCTAACAAATCTAACATTTATTAGTCATAATCCCTAAATTTATTACATATAATCACTATTGTCTATAATATATAACCCCTAACCCCAAACCACTACTATTGCTAAAACTTGAACCCTAACATGCAAGCCTTTAACAAATAATCGTTATATCCCCTAACTACTAATCCCTATAACCATTAAATCTATAATCACTTTAGTTGATACCCATTTTAACTCTTATCACATCTAAGATTGATGTTACCCCATATAACCCTTCATTATTAACCCTTATAAACACTAACCCTCAATCCCTTTAAGACAATTTCTAACCAATATAAACCAAATAAACCTTAGTCCTTATAACACTTTATTCACAACTCATGGACCTTATAACCCAAAAAATATATACATGTTATTGTTGGAAGATTGGTTGATGTCATTGATGTCAACCCTAGTCATTGGTTTTGGACTGCAAGATTGATGAAGGTATTTGGACATGAAGGACAGTGCACATGCAGAACAAACACCCATGGATGGATAGTATACATCATGTTATTTCTAGTGGTAGGTGGCACGTCACGTGGATCCTCATGGTTGAGGATAAATGAATTTTTAAAGATGACAAAGTGAATTGAGGAAGGAAGTACAGGTCAACCCTGAAGATAATTAAAGAAAATAATTACAAAATAAGAAAGTGTCAGCTCGGCCTTAATGAAGTAACATAAAGGGTATAAATGCATATCATTATACATTAATTTTAGATACACACGTTTGAATTCGAATTCCAGAGGAGATCTAAAGTAAAGAAGGCCAAAATTCAAGGGAGGATGAAGTCTCTTGGTGGTGTGTTCTAAGGTCATCTTACCATTTTACAGGTCATCTTACCATTTTTGCTATAATTTTTTTTCTAGAATGATTCAAATGGTGAAATTGATATGGTATTGAGAAGACATATCTAGGTACTTGTGGTAAAAATTTCATCTCTTTATTCGTTATAATTTTCGAGATACACGTTGTGTAAGATAGGGTTTTTGACTAGTCCTGAAGCTAGTCATAAACAAGTGTTCCGGGTAAAACAATCATAACTTATTCATAGATAATCCAAATGAAGTGAGACAAATTTAATTGGAAAGAGTAAGGGCTTTAGTTTCTTGTGTAAGAGTTTTAGAATCGGATGTTAAATATTGAGCGTTGGGCATTCTGTACAAGTTCGTTCTCTTGAATAAACCAGAATTGAATAAGGTCTACCATTATCTCTATAACTTGTTTTTGGGGAGGATTCAAGGAGTGAAACTTGGAGGAGTTTCAGAGAATACATTGAGTAATATTATCTACAGGATCATATTATTCCAAGAATTGAATAATTGCAGAAGTTGAAGAAGTCTCAAGAAGCATTATCAGGTTCTATGTGATGGTTAGTTGATGATGATGATTTAATGTAAAGTTTTATTATCTCTCATATATTCTTGGGTGGAAGGAAGGGGCAAGGATGGAGAGGTCAACCCTCTCTTTATATTGGAGGATTGTATCTTCCTCTTGGAGGTTTATCCCTCCCTTTATATTTTGAAGCTGTAGCTACATTTGGAAGTCATTACTTCCCTTGAATAATAACTATTGATTATTTCTCATATATTGTGCATGGTGTATTGTGGTGTATTGGTGTAACTCTTGTACTATTGTTCATTTCTCATTGGATATAATTGAATGGTTTAAGTATAAGTTGAAAAAGGTTTTAAATTGTACTTGATATTGATTCACCCCCCTCTCAATATCAACAATTGGTATCAGAGNATAAGTTGAAAAAGGTTTTAAATTGTACTTGATATTGATTCACCCCCCCTCTCAATATCAACAATTGGTATCAGAGCGAGTTACCTTCAATACAGTTTAACCACTGGAAAGAAGATCCTAAGCAGAAATGGAAGACAACATTCCAAATGGGATTCCACCATTTGATGGAAGAAATTTTTAATACTGGAGTAATAGAATGGAAACTTACTTGAAATCTCATGGGGTAGATGTTTGGTTCTCAGTTTCTTCATGATACAATGCTTTGAAGAAACCAAAGACTACAACTCAGAAGGAAGCAAAAAGGAACATCAAATTGGCAATAGATACCATCCTGGATGGATTGACAGATTCAGTGAAATCCAAGGTGGGATCATGTGTATCAACAAAATAGATTTGGGATAATCTACAAGACCTTTATGCAAGGGAAGAAGCCGAAGAAGAAGAAGAAGAAGTTGAAGCAAATTACAACATCTCAGATTTCAAAGAAGCAAATAGAGGTCATTTCTCTTTCTTTAATTGTGATGGAGTAGGACTTGTTGAATTTGAATGTCCTCATCCAAGGATTGAAAGAGATGACAGTGAAGAATAAAATTCCAATGAAGAAGAAGAAAATCATGAAGCAGAAATGATTCAACAAGAATATGAGAATCTTAAAAAATTGAAGCATGTTGAGATTGAAAATAGAAAGCTCAAAGACACACATAGAAAACTAAGAAGTGAATTGGGTAGTTGTGAAAAGACAGTTGTAATCTTGAAGAAACAATTAGAAGACTTTGAGAAACTAAGAGAAGAAACCATTTCCTTGAAAACTCTACTAGAAGAAGCAAGAAGAATAATAGAAGTAAAGAATGTCCAAATGATGAAGAAAGAAGAACATTGTGAGAAACTTGAACAAGAAGTTGTCTCATTGAGGAAGAGCTTAAGAAACTCTCAAGTGCCAAAATAATTAACACATCTCGGATGCATGGGTGAAACTTCATACAAAGAAGATGCAAATACCAACAAGAAGGTTGAAGAAAGAGCTACACAGACAATTGATGAGAAGTGGACCAGGATACCAGAAAGAATGAATGATTACAAAAGAGATGAATATCCAAGAAGACCTCCTACCTTCAAGAATCAAAGAAGCTTCAATCAATATGAAGGAAACTACAGAAGATTAGATCATGAACCCAGATGGACTACATCACAAAGAAGGTCACTTAATCCCAGGTATCAAAATTTGTTTCTTGGTCATTGTTATACTTGCAAAAATTTTGGACATAAGGAAATTAATTGCAGAATAAGGAACAACTATGCAAGAAACATGAATGGTGTAAATAAAAGATATGGAAATAATAGTGGATTTGTCAACAAAAGTTATAATTCATTTTCCCCATTGATGGACAAATATATTGTATGCTACAAATGTAATTATCTTGGTCACAAAGCACAAGATTGCATATATATGAATGAAGATGTCCCTATGCCAACCACAGTATGGAGATGGAAAGAGATTCCAAACAATTAAGATTGTCGAATAGCATTGACTGCTGAAGAATGTAAATAAGAATATGAATGGTACATAGACAGTGGATGTTCTTCACACATGACTGGAGATCAAGACAAATTCATTAGCTTGAAGAGAAAGGGTGGAAATGTTGCATTTGGAGATGACTCATCTGCCAAAATAATTGGAAAAAGGTGTAGTAGAGCTTGGAAGCGAAAATGTAAAAGCAAAGAATGTCCTATTGGTTGAAGACTTGAAGCATAATCTACTCAGTGTTAGTAAAATGTGTGATCAAGGATATACTCTCATGTTTGACTCACAAAGATGCAACATCAAAGAAGAAGGTTCGGGAAGATTGGTTGCAACTGCAACAAGAAGACCAAGTAACATATACATCCTAAAATCACAAAAAATCTCCAAGGAATAAAGATACCATAAAAATGAAGTGTTATTAAGTGTTATATGTTCAGGGGGAGCAACCCCAAAGAAGAGAGTTACCTTTTTTCATTAAACTTAGGGGGAGCAGCCCTACCCTTTGGCATTGATGTCAAAGGGGGAGAGAAATTGGGATCATGATGATAGGGGGAGCATGAGTGTTTTCATCTATGACAAAGGGGGAGATTGTTGGAAGATTGGTTGTTGTCATTGATTTCAACCCTAGTCCTTGGTTTTGGACTGCAAGATTGATGAAGGTATTTGGACATGCAGAAGGACAATGCACGTGAAGAAAAAAAACCCATGGATGGATAGTATACATCATGTTGTTTCCGGTGGAAGGTGGCAAGCCTAATGGATCCTCATAGTTGAGGAGAAATGAATTTTTGAAGATGACAAAGTGAATTGAAGAAGGAAGTACAGGTCGTCCATGAAGATAATTAAAGAAAATAATCACAAAATAAGAAAGTGCCAGGTCGGCCCTAATGAAGTGACATAAAGGGTATAAATACATATCATTATACATTCATTTTAGATACACAAGTTTGAAGTCAAATTTCAGAGGAGATCTGAAGTAAAGAAATCCGAAATTCAAGGGAGGATGAAGTCTCTTGGTGATGTGTTCTAAGGTGTGTTATTTACAGGTCATCTTATCATTTTTTCTATAAAGTTTTTTCTAGAACGATTCATATGGTGAAATTGATATGGTATTGAGAAGACATATCTAGGTACCCGTGGTAAAAATTTCAGCTCTTTATTTGTTATAATTTTGGAGATACACTCTATGTAAGATAGGGTTTTTTACTAGTCCTGAAGCTAGTCATAAACAGGTGTTCCGGGAAAAATAGTCATAACTTATTCATAAATAATACAAATGAAGTGAGACCAATTTTATTGGAAATAGTATGGGCTTTAGTTTCTTGTGTGATATTTTTAGAATCGGATGTCAAATATTGAGCGTGGGGCATTCTGTAAAAGTTCGTTCTCCTGAATAAACCAAAATTGAATAAGGTCTAACATTCCCTCTATAACTTATTTCTGGGGAGGATTCAAGGAGTGAAAATTGGAGGAGTTTCAGAGAATACATTGAGTAATATTATCTACAAGATCAAAGTATTCCAAGAATTGAATAATTGCAGAAGTTGAAGAAATCTCAGGAAGCATTATCAGGTTCTATGTGATGGTTGGTTGATGATGATGATTTAATGTAAAGTTTTATTATCTCTCATATATTCTTGAGGGGAAGGAAGGGGAAAGGATGGAGAGGCCAACCGTCTCTTGATATTGGAGGATTGTATCTTCCTCTTGGAGGTTTATCCCTCCCTTTATATTTGGAAGTTGTAACTACCTTTGGAAGTCATTACTTCCCTTGAATAATAACTATTGATTATTTCTTATATATTGTGCATGGTGTATTGTGGTGTATTGGTGTAACTATTGTACTATTGTTCATTTCTCATTGGATATAATTGAATGGTTTAAGTATATGTTTAAAAAGGTTTTAAATTGTACTTGATATTGATTCACCCCCCTCCCAGTATCAACAGTTATAACCCATAACACCAATAAAACTTATCCATTCATGCCTATAACCATTTACTTGACCCCTATAAATTATAAACTTGCATCCCTAACCACTGCAACTAATAACCCTTAAACCTCTATGACTATAAAATTCCCTCTCCTCTATAAACCCTAACCTCTAATCATTAACTAATATAACCCATTACCATTATACCTCCTAATGCCAAAATTTTATAGCATGATTCAACACTAACTTGGAACCCATATAAACCCAAACCCCTTACTCTTATAACCTCTAACCCTTAAGCATTAAAACCCTTAAGCCTTATAACCCATAATCATTATAATCAACAATCCTTGTTATCCATCACCCTTATAACGCATAGCACCTATCACCCCTAAGCATTATAATCATTAATCCATAACCTTTATAAACCCTAAAAACTAAATTTTAACCATGTTACCCTTACCATTGACACCTAAACTGCTCTCCATTGTAACCTCTAATGCATATAACCCTTATGTATCCCATATAAGCCATAACCCCTTGTATTTGTAATGTTTAAAATATAACTCCATGTACCCCTAGAATCCTAACCCTTATACTCTCCATAACTACTAACCCATATAACACTTATTAACCCAATATGTACAACATTTAATCCATAATTCAGATAGCCCCTAATCCATGTAACATTTAATAGTAGYRYTAACACTTGGACTATTATAGATCCCAACGTTATAATCCCTATCAAWTATAAATCATAATATATAACTTGTAACCCCTTAAACCCTTAAACCCTAGCCCATATTACACCTAAATTCATGTACTTGATAACCATTAACTTATCATCCTTGCAACCTTATATGCATTKTCTCGTATACCCTTAAAAACACTTAACCCATATCATCCATATTAATTTAACCCTTATAATACATGATCCCTAACCCTTATMTCCGTTAATAGTGATAACCTCTATCCCTTGATCCCTATAAACCTTAACCACTATAACCTTTATAGCCCCTTATCCCTAATCCACATAAATATTTACTTTTTAAACCCCTTACACATATTATTTTTACAAATAAAACTTTGCAAGATCCCCCACTCTTCCCTAGAATATATTGATGGACGGTATCTCAACTACCAACCACAATAGTATCTAGTAAACTAAGGGATTCAAACAAATTTGAATTTATCCTCCCTATCATCAACTACATGCCCTAGGAATATGGTTCAACTAATTGAGAGATAACCCTTTGGTATTATTACACATAATCTATGTAACCTATAACTATTATATCCATTACTCACAACTACTTCTAACCCATTGAAAATTTAAAACATATAAAACCCATAATAGCTGTAATTGATTTAAATAATCCTAACTACTATATACCCCCAACCATTAACCCCTATAAACCCAAACCTATAATCCTTATAACATATTTAATTTGTAACCCAAATCATCCCAACACCTAACCCCTAAATCCCTAACATGTACTCCTTATAAACCATACCACTTGCTCCTAACACATAAAATCCATAAATCCCAAAACTACTAAAATTCCTAACCCCTATCTCATAATCCCTAATCCCTATAATTCATACTATCTAATATAATAAAAAATTGTGTAACCCTTATCGCCCCTAACCTTTCTAAACCTTAGCCCATTATCCATCGTCTTTATAACTCTTGACCTATTTAAATGATATAACTATCCATACATATATCATCGAACCACTATACCCCTAACCATTATAACATTTATACCTTAATCCCTATGGCCCCTATACTCCTAACATTTATAACACTTATAAACCTTAAATCCTAATGCATTAATTATAACCCCCATATACTCCCCTTATCACCCCTTTCAACCTTAACCCATATATATTGTAACTCTTATCACCCATTTCACCCTTAACCCCTAACATGTTTAAATTCTAACTTTGAATCTTCTATTCACTATAACTACTCATTCATATCCCTTATTTCCCCCTATCACTCTAACACCTAATCCTAACAATCTCTAACCACCAACTAGTATACCACTATCCCTTATATTCCCTTAAATTGAATAGCCCATAAATATTATAATGAATAACCCTTGTATCCCCATAATCCCTTTCACCCAATCACCTCTAACCCTTATACTAATTAATTTATAACATTGAAATCCTCTAACTTGTATCAGTCTTAATCTCCAATCCTTATAAATCTTAATCAATATTATCATGAACCCCTAAGTTGTAATGGCCCCTAAACCCCAACCTTTAACCCATAGTTAGTAATGTCCTAATCCTAACCATTCTAGACTTGGACCAAAAATACTTATAACATGTAACTATTATGTCTTCTATAACACCCATAAAAATAACACATTTATCCCCTTACCCCTAGAAACTATAACACATAGCTTTTATATACATTTACATGTAATTGTTATAACTCGTAACCCCTATAACCCCTAGTCCTAATAAATCCTGATAAACTTAACCCTTTTATTTTATAACCCCAATTGTTGAAACCCTATAAACCCTCACTCACATAACCCTTAATTTCTATAACCATTATAACACCTAAAACTCCTAATCCATAACCAATATAACCCCTAGCCACTATAACCCATGGCCATTAATCACTCTAAACCCTAATCACAATAATCAATATTTCCTCTAAACTATAAATCCTAAAACCCATAACTCCTTTATCTTGTATAACCCATATTCAATATCAATTGTAACCCTTAACCTTTATAACTACTATTCAATAACTACTATACTTGCTAACCCTTGTAAATACTATAAGCACTATCTGATACAACCCTTAGCCATTATAAGGTTTTAACCGGTACTCACAAAAATCATTACTACACTTAACCCTTAATCATGTAAACTTAAATCCTTTACAAGTGATCCATATGACCCATATTATGCAAACCCCTATAATTGTTAACCTTAATCCACTATAACCATTTCCACTAATCATGTAACCACTATAGTTCCTCATGATTATAACCTACATTAACCTTATAAACTCTATCACCTACATTAACCCTTATAACCCTTAGTTCCTAATTATTATAATACCTAACAATTGTAAATCCTAAAGAGTAATTCCTTAAAATCTTAACTCATATAACTGATCACTACAACATCTAACCCTTGTAAATCATAATTCTTGAACCCTAAACCATAACCCTTAATATTTGATTTTTATAACCCCATTCCATATCCCCCATAACCCCTAATTACCATAACATGTTCAATCATTATAACCATTTGGCTTTATCCCCTTGTACCTATCATGTATATTCCTTAATCATAACCACTAATCCCTTTAATTCCTAACCCTTTATAATCATAAAATGTATAATTATACCTAATCACCCCTAACCACTAAACCCTATAAGCCCTAATCTTTCTAACATTTTTATCTATTATCACCCATATAAATACATGCATCATAACCTCTATAGCCATTAATATATATCCCTTGATGGATTTTACCCCTTAACCTCTAATTATTATAACCCATACACCTATCTCCTAACCTTATAAATCCTAAGTGTTATAATCATACACATTATAAGTTGGGAGGCTTATGTATTTATTAGGCCAGAGATCCTAGATGTTGAAGGCCAGAGAGCCTGATTTTGTATATGTAAATACTCACATCATTAATATAATTACATCATTGTGTGTAGAGCAACCACGAAGAAAGAGTTATGGGGGACTAAGCTCCACTAGGTAAGGGAAAGGGATGGGGCTGAGAGGCTAGGAAAAAGGGATAAGCTAGAGGGCTTATTGCCAAGGGAATATTATAATATATTTTCCTAAAAGACTAAGGTTTGGGGAAATAACTCTTGTTATCCTAAGTTCCTTTGGAAAGAGGAACAAACTCCAAGTGAGGAGGAACGATCTCACAAGAGAGTCGTGTGTCAACCTGGGTGCATGCAACTTTATGGGGGGGAATTCGTCGTTGTGGGGTTCACTCGCCATTCTTTCCATGATCCCCACTCATGCACACACTCAGACTGAGCATTCACGCAGCCATCACTTTCCTCCATCGTGGACCTCTGCAACCTCTTAAACCTGCAAACTCGTGAAGCTAACCCGTTTTCCTATGAGGCACAACACTAATGCGCAGTGCCTGAGCCATATCATGCCCTAGACATTTTGATGTTTCTACCCATGTTTTTCTTTGGACTGGTGTGGCTTTTTGTCATTACCGGAACCCATACCCAATTTTTCTATTGTGGTTACTCGTTTAACTTAGGAGTTGGACGAAAGAAGCAGGTTGTCAGGCCTGTGGTTTTGAAGAGGTGGGTTGTCAAGCCAGTGGATTGAAGAAGTAGGTTTTCAGGCCTATGGGAAACTCTCTCCAGGTGAGAGATATTGTTGGGGAAGTGATTTCTCCTGGAGGGAGTCGAGCAGCAGCTACAAAGCTCTGAGAATTCCTGATCCAACTTGTTGTTGAAGCCCTAGAAGGAAAGTGGAGCAGTCGATGGACTGTGGAACAGTGAAGGTGCAGATTCTCGGGGTGGGACAGGCACATGGGGAATGGGAGTCTGTGATTGGTGGGCGTAAGTAGGCTCTTGGGAGGGAATCCTTCCTATTGCATTGTTCAGCTTTACATAGTCTTAGCCTAGCCTAGGGTTCCCTTTACCCTGGGTGGATTTTAGTCCCAGCTCGGGGGTGACCCATTGCTCGTATCTTAGAGAAACATGGTCTAAGGCTAGGAGGTTCATGGAAGGTCCACGAAAAGAGCCTTACCCAGTTTATGATATCCTGAGTTTCGACAATACAGGGGTTGGGCAGTGTTTCAGTAGGGAAATCCTTTCAAGCCTCGAAGCTTCGAAGTCCCAGAGTGACTCTCAGTCATAGATCATTCAGGAGAAGGAAAATCGTTGGATTTCCCCAAGTGGTTCGGAAGTTCGGTGTTCAGGGAAATCTATTTGAGATTGCGCAAAGTAGAATTTCTCTGAATTCCCGAAGTCCAGAACCAATCCAGACCATCCATTATCGGATCTACGTGTTCGCAGATCAGTCGGTTCGATATTTCGGTAGTCGGTAGTTCGACAGTTTTGAAAATGTGTCGATGTGAAGAAATCATCGAAGTCCCAAAGCTATGGGAAGAAATTGTTCGGAATTCGGCAGTTCGGGAGTTTTGAAAATGTGCAGATGAGAAGATATCTTCCGAAGTGTCGAAATCATGGAACGTCGGGGTGACGTGGACCTTATCGACAGTTCAACAATTTTGAAAAAGTATCGATGAGAAGAAATCAGCGAAGTCCTGATGCGTTGGATATGATGTGGCATGATGATGTCACCTAGGGTGATGTGGACCTACCCTAAGTCTACCACGTGTCACTTTTTTTTGTACTTTTGATAGACACTTAGTACCAATAGTGACTTGACACATGTTTCTTAATAGTGGGGCCACATGTCACCACCTTGATTGATGAAAGCATAGCTAAGTGGACCCTGGAGGGTTCTGAAGTTCTGAAATTTGGCATTCAGAGGGAATGTTGGAAGGAGTTGAAACAAAAAATCCTCTGAAGCCTGAAGCTCCAGAGCATCGGAGTTCCAAAGCTCTGAAGAAGTTCATGTTTAAGTAATTCACCACTTCAACATTTGGTCGTTCGGAGGATGAGTGGAGTATTGCAACAAAAACCTTCGAAGGCCAAAGTGACGAAGCTTTGAAGTAGCAGAACACTAAAGCTCCAAAGGTGTACTACAATGGGTTCACCATTTCAGCGGTCTAGGGGTTTTGTGATGTGTCGAAGAAGAATCCGTTGAAGCCCGAAGTTCCAGAGTGATGTGGCCTACTGATGTCACCAAGGGTGACATGGAAACACAATATTATTTCTACGTGTCACTATGTTCCATTCTCTTCAAAGACTATTCATGCTAGTTAGAACTTGACATGTGTCACCCCTTGGATTGGGCCACGTGTTTGTTTCTTACTTTTTTCCACGTAGCATCCTCTAGTGTGTGGTTGCTGACTAGACTCTGGCAGTTCGCCAGTTCGACGTTCGAAAAGAATGGATTCTGATGAAGGTGAAACCCCTCGAAGCTTCAGAGGGCCGAAGTTAATATCGACCGTTGATCGGGAGAGGATACATGGAGAAATTCCATATCAGTGATGGCGATATCATGACTGTCGGATCTATGCAGAATAGATCAATGGATATTTAATGTGTAAATCCAAAGGAAATTTAATGTAAGGGATATTTCACATCCCTCAATCAATCAGGATCGTAGATCTCCATCGGGAGGAAGATCAATGGTGGACGTGATTTCTGCCCCATCGCACATCTTTCCATTGCAAAAGTCGGGGTTGTTGTTAAACCACAAGCATGTTTAAGGTCTGCAATCAAGAAGGATCATTGATCTTAAAGTGATCGATAGATCAACATTTTATGTTCGGTAGAATCACTGAGTAATGAGGTATAAACCTCTAAAGTCCAAAGTTTTGAATCCCTGAAGGAGCAACTGTTCAGTACTTTGTTGGTTCAGCATTCGGAGAAAATGAGTGAATAAGAAAGGAAACTTCCAAAGCTCGAATTTCCAGAGCCTTGAAGTTCCCTAGGCTCTAGAAAATTGTTTTTCTTCTAGCGCTTGGTCACAACATGTGGTTAAATGCGGTTGGGGGCTAAATAATAAGGGGCCAGTGCCTGAAAACCATGTTAAAAGAAAGAAAAAGGCTTAGGAAGGAATCCTATGGGTTTCGTCTAGTTTAGACCCACATAAAAAGTGGTAAAGAAGGTCTGTGAACCTTATGATAGGATCCAACAAAGGTCTAAGATCCTTTTAGCTTAGAGGCAAAGAGAGGTGACCAATTGAATGCTAATCAGGCCAAGAGATTGGAAGTGGCCAAACGAATGTTAATCAGGCCAACATAATGAGGATTGAAGTCTGTTGATTTAATCCAGACAAAGGAAGGCCTGCGAACCTGTGTAATTGTATGTAAACATAAGTATATGAAATAAAAGGAAAAAACTTTATTTTGAGTATTTTGGAAGCCTCTATAATTATGTTTGTTTATATGTGTATTGTATACCTCTGTGAGGAAGAAGGGTATGTCTCCGCATACAGTTGATATTGTGTAGTTTAGGTACAGGGATCGTGTTGCAAGGTGAGAAGGAGAACTCTGGAGAGGAAGCCTGGTATAATCCCACATTCAAATCGAGATCGAAGAAAGAAGGATAGAGACAGTTCTTTGTTTTACATTTGGGATTTTTAAGAATTTATTGGATCAGACGTTGGGTTCAATAAGAAACATGGACAACCCTAATGGAATTCTTGTTTGGGGGAGACAGTACAGATTCATATGGAATATGATTGCTTGAGGAAACTACCAGCTGAAGACATCTATACTCAGTGAGTAAGATGGAATACTTCTATGAAACTCTAATTTGGAAATAAGATGTAACATTCCAAGGATCAAACCTATAGTTTTGGAGGTAGCACCTCCATTATTGCTAACAGAGTACCTAGTAGAAGCATGGTTGTATGATAAACTTCAAGATGAAGTAATGTAGGTGTGTATGCACTAAAGAAATCTCAGTAGATGCATAAGAAATGCATCATGTGCAGATTGGTTCTGGAGGTATATATCCATACTTTGGGGAAGGCATTACGTAAATCTCAGTTCATTTCAAAATTGAATAAATTTCAAAGAGTAACTCAAAGATAGTGGAAAAGAATACCACTAGGTGAATTCCAAGATATTTGAGTCTATTATAGAACTCAAGATTTGTGACAACAATAAAGAGGGATGTTGAGTACATTCCAAAGGAACCATTGCATTTCCAAAGTACATTGGGTTGTCAATCCAAAGGGATTAAAGTATGGAGAAGCGAGGTCAAGAATGACTTAAAAGTGAAATGAATTTCTAATGAGAAATCAGTAAGGAACCATGAAGAAGAAAATGGTTCTAGGCATGGTTTTGAATGCAAAGGAGATGGTGCATGATAATAATCCATCTTAAGTGGCATAGATCCATGAGTGACATTCCCATAGGTTGGAAGTATCACTTGAAGTTACAATGGTAAAGTAAAAGCAATGTTAAGTACCTTTAATTAATTTTGTACAACTAGCGAAGGAGGAATATGCAAATCCTTACAGTATGCTAGAGATTGGTTATGCAAGTCAAGTTTAAGGCTAAGTTGGCTAAGAAAAGAGAAGAGAAGGATGTAGGAAGCCTCAAGTACTAAAGTACTCAGTCAGGAAAGGGCAGAAGAAGTTCAGTCCTGAGAAGTAAAAGGATGTTGAAGACCCAAAGTCTATAAGACAACATGTTTGGAATTGTAATTCGTCCAAGTAGGAATTGGATTAGTTGGATCTAGAAAATAAATTAAAGATGAAGGTTAATATCATCTTAGCATTTTAGCTAGGAAATCAAAGGCAGCCAAGAGTGATTTGACTAGAAAGTGCTCAAGTCAGAAATAATCATGCACATTGATTACAGTGAGAGCACAAGAAGATTTGGGAATCTGGGAAGAATTGAAGACTTTTGGGTTCAATAAGGAAAAGTGATACAAGGAGAAAAAAGTTCTTGCAATTATTATACCAGTAGTTATGTTATGGCTTGTCAGGACAACCATAAAGAGACAATTCTTGCATGTTGCAAGTGTTATGGATAATGTGTTGCATATGTAAGGAAGCAACAAAAAGCTAAAGTGTTGGTTATAAATCTGATAAAGAGGCATGAAAGCTTCTACTGTCAGAAGGTAACTAGGTAACATCAAATTTATTTAATGGCAGCTATGGAGGTAAGTATTTCTTTGGAAATTATGTTTCATAATTGTCAAAGGGGAATTTATGAGAGAATTTCCCCAGATAGAATTTTATAATACACAGTATGGTATTGTTTAACGCATTAGCATGAATAAGATATCACTAGATGTGGTAAAGGCTAGAGGCATGTTATAGATATCAAAGCTTTTAGCTTTAGAATGCACACACTGACATAGTAACATGTCATGTTATTCTAGTTATGGGGTAATAACCAAAGAAATAAAAGATAAGAACTTGTTATAGGAATGATGCCAGGAAAACTAGTCATGCATGAGACCAGGACATGGTTGGATATGGCAAGGTATGGATATGGAAAGGTTATATACCACACAAATAACCAAAATATTCCTATCTTTAAATAATTCTTGCACTACAACCTTTTTTCTAACACTAATGCACACCACAAAATTATATTATTGGTGTAGTGTTCGGGTCAGAAAGGAAGGCATCCAAATAATCGAGAAGACAATGGGAAGTGTATGGAGAAGGTGTCAAGACATTGGCCAGATTTCCAATTTATGGATGGTGAGATACATGACTTAGATAAGGATCATTCTAAAAAAAAAAAAAAAATGCAAGGTGCATTGAGAGTTGCACTCATGCCTAGTATGTGGCAGAGTTGCACTTAGGAATGGTAGAATTGTATACTTAAATGCATTTTCTGAATGTTTTTGTGAATGCATACATATATATTGTTGCATGGAAATAATTTTACTAACAATATAAATGTTGTTAACTCCTGGAGTTGAGAACATTTTAGGAGTTGTTAGAAGTTGCAACAAGAAAGTTGCAAGACAAGTAGTCACATGAATATTGACTACATAAAATTTTCTGTTCAAAAATTGAAGTAATGAACTTACTGATATTTATCGTGAACATGCTTATGCACAGAATGATAATTCATTCTTTATTTAATAAAATTGTTTGGTATTGTGATTGGATTCCTAGGTGTAGGAAACTCTAAAATCACTTCGTAAGTTTTGGTACATATTACAATGAAATTATGATGTACAAGAAATACTGACAATTTTTTGATTGAATGCAAGATGAAAGGATTGTAGGAAAATAGTATTCAGCATGGTTCTTGCTGAAATCCATAAGGAAGAATGCATCCTATTATTGCAACAGCAATGAAAAATTATGAAATTGAATTTCATATTTTAGGAAAAGTTGAATTACTTATGAAATAAGTTAGAGTTCTAAATAAATTATTTTATGTTCTCTCATGATAATTACATGTGTGTGATGCAAAGGAGATAATATTGAATAAAAGTTGGAAGTTGGGAAAGAAAAACTATTGTTGAGGACACTAAAGCCCTATAATTGGAGAACCTTGGTGGGGTTTTGGTAATGGGTTAGCTCTCTCCTTGTGTGTGAAATCCTTGGAAAGATAGATCGTTGAAGGAATGCATAGTAGTGAATGGATGTCTGAGCCTGGAAGGGTGAGTGCGGATTGATAAGAAGATCTTGACAAGTTGCATAATCTAATGGATAACTCGTCGAAGATATGAAGTTAATGAAGCATGACGACAGGTAATGAATGCAAAKCACTAGTGGATTAGATGACAAGTTTAGGCACGAAGGGAAGCTAATAGTTGGCGATGAGGTATAAAATCAAGTGAATGGACAACGAGGAAGGTTATTTTCAGTTACAATTTGCATAGAGATCCAAGTTTCAGATTCGAGTTGCAGAGCATAGTTGTACGTAGAGAAMTTTTGCAGAAGAAGATGGCACCACCCAAGGTAGCAACGGATTCAATAGTAGTACCAAAGAAACAGTGTAGTCAACCAATAATGACACTTGTAGTTGAAGAGACACATGACGCATCTTCATCAACATCAATATTCCCCAAGGACTCTATACCACTGAGAAATTCATTTGAAAAAACGGTCCACTTACAGAAATATGTGAGGCACCCACTTGTGGAGCCAGATATTCCAGAGGGAGTGATTGTGGAAGAGGACATGTTAGRTTTGATACCAAGTTTGAAGTATGTTGACCATGGCATAACATATGAGAATAAATTTCCAAAGTTATTKTCAAGCAAGTACTTGAAGAAATGCATTGGCTCTGAGACACAGATGATATTCATAGAGCCATAGATTTGGGCTACAGGGTTGTAGAAAAAAAGTATTGTTAACCTCTTTGGCATACCTCACTTTGGGAGGAGCCTAGAAATTAATTCCTACGTAAAAATGTTGTTGATTTTCATGCATGGTGGCTACTTTTGGTTTGACAGAATAGGTTCCATTGATACAAACATGATCATGCGCATTACAAGCCTACCATCACAAGGGAAGGACCCCTCATTGTTGTTCTTCAACAAGAAGAATGAAAAGATTATATCTGAGAGTGTGAAGGAGAAGATCCATATGTTTCAAGGACAATGGGAATTAGATGTCGCAAGCATATGCGACTCGACAGTATGGTTTGTGACGCAAGCCTTAGTTTGTAAATTGTTAAGAAAGTGTAGAAAATATCAAGTTCCAACAATGGTCATAAAAACAGTTGAAAGGCGTCCAAATGAACCAGGCGATGTTCTTACTCAACCAGTTCCTAATTGATTTTGAAGAGGTGCAGGATAAGGGTACTAAGTTCCACTATGCCTGGTTACTCATTCTAATAGTGCTATCGGCATGGAAAGAGCCAGATGACACACAGTTTTGGGGGGTCAAGGATAAGCCATGTCTAGCTGTGTGATATCAAAAATTATGGCACACTACCCAAAAGGCATGACAGATGGACTACAATGTGGCCTTTTATATTTATAAATAAACCATTAGGGACATCATAGAGAGAACACCGTGTATACCACCACAGGTGGTCCAAGCGTATAAGGGAGTGGCATGCTTTAAGGCAGGGTGCCACCATATGTATGTACAAGTGAAAAAGGACCTAGATCAGCAATGGCTGCCCACATAATACAGATTAATGGAGGACAATATGGGTCATATTATGGTCAATTGGGACGATAAGTTGAATATTCCACCAACGAAAACAGGTTCCTAAAAGGAAAAAAAGCCCGCAATTCCAAGAGATAGATGATGATGAAGAAGGATTCGAACATGAAAGAGGAAATGGTATAGAAGAAACCACCCAAAAGACAACATTGTGCACAGATAAGAAGTGGAAAGAACTAGATACAAGGAGATATGTACCCCAACGGACAAAGAAGAAATTTGTCAAGGAAGTTTCCATCGAAGCCCTGACAGAGGAATACTTGGAAAATATTGGCGATCAAGTTAAATAAGTCACAAATGACGTGTTTCAGTGTGCGACACACCTGTAGAAAAAAATCCTTGGATGGATGCAGGAGAAGATGGTTGAGTTGTGCCAATTGCAAGAAGCAACAAACATCGCACTAGTGCGACAAACAGAGGATGAACTGAAAACACGTACTACAAAGAATGGGGAGGTAGGGCCAACAATCTCCCAATCGTTAGCAATAACAAGTGAATGTAGATTGATCAAGTTAGCGACAGGGGTGGTAGATTTCCCCATCATAGATATGCAAGAACAGGCAAGGGCACTAGGTCACATTGACTTAGTCTTATCTCAACTACCGATGGATGTATTGCAATAATTGTAGATGAGTGTGATGTAAGAGATGAACTCGTGCGTAGAAAATACATCTAGTGAGTTGGTTAAGGTTACGACTGATAATGTAGCATTGGAGATGGAATACATCAAAGTCAAGCAAGAGCGGGATGAGTCCACGCAGAAGGTTGAAATTATGCAGCATGCATTCAAGAAGGTCTACCAAGAACTCCCAGAGGCCTGGACATAGATGGAGGCCCCAATTGAAGAAAAAGTAACAAAGATAAGTGAAGTTATTCAGGGCTTCCACACATGAATAGTCGACATAGAAGTGTGCATGACACCAAGTACCCCACCAGAAGAAAGGGAGAAAATGGAACAGACAGTGACCACAGTTGTGGAGTGCATAAATAACCTATAGGTAAAATGTCTGCATATCTATGCAGAAACCATGGGTATATGGACGCAACTAATTGAAGATAAGGAGCAACAAGATATCAACCAAAAGATCCAAGCTACACAGGAAAAGGAACATAATTTCAAAGTAGTAATGGGCGCATTACCGCCAGCGGAGGTGGTAATAACAATGGATGAGAACAGGAAGTTGTATTTAGAAATGAATCAGCTAAGGGCGGAATAGCAGGCTCATGCGCAACAGATCTAAGTACTACAAGACAAAGCATACAGAGTGACAGTGGTCTTGGAAGCCACTCAAGGTATAATCAAACAGGAAGTTGAAGAAAGTGTCGAGAATATGCAAGCTCAAGTTACTATCRAAACAATCGACACAATTTTTCAAAAGGAGATAGAGTTAAAGGAGAAGGTCATGAAAGMAAAAGAGACATTCAAGAAGTTCATCGCAAACTGGAAGAAGGCATGAGTGGCTCGGGGCAAGCCATGGGTGAGTGTTGGGGGTCTGTTGGATAGGAATTTTGGATAAGTTTGGTTGCATTTTGGGATCTATACCATAATAAGTCAAAGAATAAAAGGCAGTTAGAAGATGKATTAGAGTGCACRACGAGAGTCAACTTTAAGGAGTCAAAGCACGTGATAGGAGGAAACGTGATAGTGYCGTGAGAAAATGGCAGAAAAAAGTTATAGACAACTGGATTTTGGGAAATTTTCTAACAGGATTAGCCCTATTTTGATGTATAAATATGTAAAGAGTCGATGTATATAGGGGGTTAGTCAAGTTTTGGAAGACGTTTTGAGGTATGAATGAGGAGTGAGACTTGAACTTCAACATAACGGCTAGGCATGTTTGAGTAATGGTTATTGTTTCATATTTTTGTAAGCGTAGTGTGCAGTTGTAAGAAGACTATAAATGACTAATATAAGAAGTCATTCATTATGGACGTAGCCCAAGTTGGGTGAACCACGTTAAACCCTTGTGTCGTGATGTGTTGGTTTTTTATGTTACGATGTTTACTATTACTGTGCAATGGTGATAAATGCTTAAATATGTTGAATATGTTATTCATATATATTGTTATAATGTCTCACACTGAATAAACTAGTGAATGAATGCATGTCAAGTAAATTAATGTCACATGATAAGTAATTGTTAACTAAGGGAAATCACGCACATGAGTAGATGGTTAGTAAGGACATGTTGAATGCCTCACTTTCCCTCATCATTGTAGAACCTTGGTTCATGCAGTCCCTCTAGATGCCTCAAGTGAGACTTCACTTGCTTCCAGGTGATTTCGAAAGGATAGTGTCTAAGGGTTTTGTTGGTGTATTGATGATTAACCCCAGGTCTTCCCATTGTGCGCCAACACCACTATGATCCTTAACCACTATATCCACTAACTCTTATAAACCCTATAATCCTTCACCATTACAACCATTATAACCATTGATACTTAATACATGTAACCCCTAACACCTACAACCTAACCCTTATAACCCCTAACAACTAATCTCTTTAACCCTTATTAACAAAAACCCATAATCCCTATATTCCTTAACACCTTAACCCATAGCCACTAATTCTTAATCAATATAACTTCTAATGTTATAATCTTTATTGTTTTTAATGTCTGACACTTGTATCCTTAAACACCTTAAATCCCTAAACCCATAATTTATAATTCCTAACTTCTATAATCCTTAACCCCTTGGAAAACTAACATCAATCACCTCTAACCCCTATAACCCCAAACCATTAGACCATATACACCATAAATCTTAACCATTGTAATCCATAATACCCTACTTCTAATTATTAAATTATTATCACCATAATCCCTTATAATCATTTACTATGTATCTAGAATCCTTAATCTCTATAATCCCTAAATTGCTTAACCTTTATCAACCCTTTAATCCTTATCTCCTAGGTACTTTAAACATTCACATTTGACATAGACTCCATATAACTACTTTTATATCTAACCACTAACCCATATATATGATATAGACACTAGTTCATGTAACCCCTATAGACCCTAACTTTTAGCCTACAACCTCTAACTTTGTATAACAAAACCCCTAAAGAAATTATCACCCCTACTAACCCCTAATATATGTAATACTTATCCTTTATAACATGTATCACTCTTTAACCTAAAACCTAAATCTCATAATATCTAACCACTATAAACTATAAACCTTAACCCATATATAATATAAACACTAATTCATATATAACCCCTGTATCACTCTTTAACCTAAAACCTAAAGCCCGTAATACCTAACCACTATAAATTATAAACCTTAACCCATATATAATATAAACACTAACTCATATATAACCCCTGTAGACCCTAACATTTAGCATACAACCTCTAATTTTATAACAAAACCCCCAAAGTAATTATCACCCCTACCAACCCCTAATCTATATAATACCTATCCCCTGTAGCTTGTATCACTCTTAAACTAAACCTATATCCCATAAGACCTAACCAGTATAACCCCTACTACCCCTTAACCCCTACTACCCTTAACCTCTATTATTCATAATTCATAACCCTTATAATAACTAACCTTATAATGTGTAACCCTTATAATACTCAATCATTTTATCCCTTATCCTCCATAACAACTATAATTCCTACCCTTTATAAGTTGTTGATGTCGAAACAAGAGTGTTTTGGAACCAACATATCAACCTTTCGTGAGGCTAGGCGGGAAGAGATGAGAATGTTACCTTAAGTTTGTATCCCCATAAAGAAAGCACATTATACCCTATATCTAAAGAGTGTAAGCATGAATCTTTATTTATGATTTTTGTAAATATTTAATTTTTATGTATTTTTCCTCTGTATTATTTTGTATTTTTTTCTTGTATGAAATGTTAAATTAAACAAAATTTTAGTGAATACTGTAAGTGAAAAACTTAAAAATAAAGTTAAACTAACTAAACCCTAAGTTAAAAGAAAACCCTAAAGTTAAAAGAATTGAAATCTTTATTGCATGATTTTTTGCAATTATTTGATTTTTATATATTTTGTAACCTTTGTAATTTTTATGTTTTCTTTTGTATGAAATGAAAATTAAAACAAAATTTATTGTGGAGTTTAAAAGACACAATTTAAAAAATAAATATAAACAAACTAAAGTTAACTAAGTTATTGATTCTAAGAATATGTTGAAATGAAATCTTTTATTTTAAAGTTATGGTTAATAAAAGTTAAATTAAATGAAAGAAAGAAAAGAGAAGTTAATCACTGAGCATCCATGACGTGTATGCAGGAGCTATCTCAAGTTGGAGGGGATGGAGAAGGAGAAAGAGAAGAAGGTTTTTGAAGGATTGAATGGCTGATTTAAGCAAGGGTGACCTTGTTAGTACGCATATGGCAGACAAAGCAAGGATATTCGACACACAGAAACAAGTCAACTTGGTTCACCCGTAAGGTTGTTGTCCACCAAAAGAAATTGGTCAATTATTTAATCAAAATATACATATACCTTAATCATTAACCATTTCTCCATCAAGTCCTACCATTAAATCAAAAAGTGAAAAAGGAAAATAAAGGAAAGTGAAAACAAAAAGAAAGCGAGAAAAGAAACAAATATAAAAGTGAAAAAGACAAAAACCTAATCTACCTCTTTTGTTTAAAATTTGTGTCTTATTTATTTACATTTATATATATTTTGTTTTATTTATGTACATGGAAAAGAGATGTAGCAACCTAGGACTCAAGTGGGTTGACACTTGGCATAGAGGAACACATCAACTATTTTACATGTCGGACTCATGACTGAGAAGACTTTGCATAAGGAAAGCTTACCAACATGCCAACCAACAAATGCATATGGCGAGGGAGAATGACATATCAATACCCAAAATAAATTGTTACCATCCTTCAAAACGTGCCAACCAACAAGATGAGATTTGTATCTTACGTTGGAAGCATCAATAGGATTAAACATTTCAAATTCATGGTTCAAAGCTTGACCATCAAAGATAGGGTCAATGGAATCATCAAACATCATAAAGCAATCTATTGCAAGAATCCTTGCATACCTCCTCTAAAACAATTCCTTCATGGTTTGTCCTTCTTTGCCTTCTCCTTTTATTCTTCAATGAGTTAGTTCAAGTAGTTCAACTACCTTTTAGTTAGAAGGCTAAATGATGTTAATTAAGTAGGACATATTTATTAAATAATGATAAAGGATACTGATAAATAATAATTATTAGGTGGCAATCTACTTTGTATCTCTTACTTGTTTTATTTCAATATTCCCTTGTAATTATGCATCTTTGCAAAACAAAACATCCTTTGTATCTCCAAAAATTAATAATGACTTAGAACAAAGTAATAATAAATTTGGGAGAGATGAAGGGGTTTGTAATGTATGAAAAATGAAATTAAATGATAGGAGTGTATGATGCATGTTCATAACCCAAATATAATTAGTTTGGTCATACTGTTTCCATACTATTTATGTCTTATACCAACTATGCTTCAAACCATATGTGAAAAAACTGCCAATACATATTCTTTGTTTTTTACCATTATCTATTTATACAACAGGGGGGGGGGATGAAGATTGATACAGAGATTTCCCAAGGTCATAAATTTTGTCTCGGTTATCTGTTTGGGATGAAATTTTATAGTCAATTTTGTCTCGAAGAGTTCACTGTCGTGCCAATATGATTCTTCAAATAGAACATCATTTCAACACTTTTTGGGGAGCAAATTCCTTCATATAAGGCCTCAAATTGGGGTTTTAATGTTTTTACGAGAATTTTTAAACTAGTAATTGTCAGTTATCTCTTAGTTTATGCACCTAATCAGAAAAGTGAGATGACCATTGCTCCATCAAATCCGACCATTAAATAAAAAAGTGAAAAAGGAAAATAAAGGAAAGCGAAAACAAAGAGAAAGTAGATATTTGAAAAAAAAATAAAAGTGAGAGACATAAATCTAATCTACCTCTTTTGTTTAAAATTTGTGTCTTATGTGTGTGTGTGTGTGTGTGTGTGTACATGGAAAAGGGATGCAATTGTCACATACCCACTACCTCAATC